>JAVXUP010003662.1:0-57950 GCA_033070095.1 Escallonia herrerae | reverse complement strand
CCCCGGAAATCCAGAGCTCCGCCCGCCCGAACACCCAGGTCGTTAACCTACCGGATCACATCAAACCTGTCAAATCATGTACACAACCACATACTTTAAAGCATCTAATCCGATACCAACTCGAATTCTCCAAAATACAAGATTTCAACAAAACCTGCTTGAACTCAAACCATTAAAACCTAGGTTCTTTTCAAGCTTGAATCCCTAAAGGATGAATCAACAGTACAGACCCACGCAGGAGTCTTACTATACCGTGGTGATGGGCTCATCAGAATCTCACTCAGACTCTAGACCATTCCCAAACCTGCTACAGCTTATCATCACCTGCAGAAGGGAGCCAAACGGAGGGTGAGCTTTTGAGAGCTCAGTAAGGTCACACAAGGACTACCAACAGGATTACAAAACGATTACAAGAATCCAACTAACAAAAATTTCCAGAATACTTCAAATGGTCAGAAAACTCAATGATTCTCAAAATGATCAAAATTCACAGAAACATATACCAAAATAGACAATAATACCCATTACGGGTTCCAGAACAATTAATAAAAGATCATCTTCAAAACACAATAGAGTTTTCTCAAGATCTTTCAAGCGTATACAGATCATCTAAGACAGTTCTTTCCAAAATACACTGAAGGTTTTCCCAAAGAATTTCAACAGAAGTACAGATCATTTCAGATAATACTATTAAGGTTTGTCAGGGGATTTCAACCCAAGTACAAATCCTT
This sequence comes from Escallonia herrerae, assembly GCA_033070095.1. Taxonomy (NCBI): domain Eukaryota; kingdom Viridiplantae; phylum Streptophyta; class Magnoliopsida; order Escalloniales; family Escalloniaceae; genus Escallonia; species Escallonia herrerae. The sequence goes on along the minus strand of JAVXUP010003662.1, from coordinate 57,219 downwards.
CTAGCTAAGTACAATGAATGTTTGTCAAGGTCTTTCAACCCAAGTACAAATCATTCTAACTAAAGAAAATCAAAAATCAAATGTTGATCCTGGGCGATTGCAATGCCATTACGGCAAGCTCATATAGCGTACTCATGCATGATCTACTAAATAATTACTAGTCAACTTGGGTACTAGCCTGCATTTCATGCAGGATTCAACCAGCCTTATACCGCCTCCCCACTAAACAGGTACCCAGGCCAACACAGAAATTAACAATATCAATGAGCATTAGCATAAGCTCATATCCCAGAAATCAATTCGGTTTCTCATAACAATAATCATACTGACATAAGTCAGCTTTCGGGATTTTCAGAAGAAATCAGATTTTTCAGAAGAAATCAGAATTTCAAAAGAAAATCACAGATAAACAATAAAAACGATTGCGAATAATTATCGAATATAATCACAACAATTTGGGAGAGTGGATACAAATAGTTATTAAATTTTCTCGGCCCGCAATAACAGGCGAGCATCAAAAGATTTCTAAACAATCGATTCAGGTTCAATATTGGGATTTTCAGGGCAATAACATGCTGATAGCCATACAAATTTCAGAGTTCAGCATTATCCGTAAGTAAATCAAATGAGTACTTACGAGTACGAGCAATCAAAATAAGGGTTCGGACAAAGTCCTTACCCAGGGTTCAGATAGAATCCCTTACCTGGATCCGCAGCAAAATTATCCTAACCGGATGTCTTTAAGCCTTAACCTAAACAGAATAATCGAACCATTAGAATACAGCCTACAGAAAAAAAGTATAACTTAATATAAACTCACACATGCTCCCAAAATGAAACTCCCCTCATCGGGTATGTAAAATTACCGAAACGCCCCTAGGGTGTAAAATTACCAAAATGCCCCTATCAGACTTAAATTATCCAAACGGCCTTCCCGTAAGTAGAATCACTGAAATAATCTTACCGTATGTAAATTTACTTCAAAATATCTCTTATAGGTAAAATTACCAAAATACCCCTTCGGGGTGGTAAATTACCAAAACACCCCTGGGGGTTTCCGGCACTAGAAAAATCTCAAAATATCTTAAACCGCTATTTTAAGCATCCCTATATCATTTCTGACCTAAAACGTAGTTTATAAAATTTTCATCCAAAAATCCTGAACCGGTGTCCGGACAGAGCGCTAAAAGGTCAGTTTCGAGAAAAATCCCTACTGGCGTCAGAATGGCACGAAATTTTAGATACTGAATCCTATATATAAAATAGGGCTTCCATAAAATTTTCAAGTTAAAATAACTTGGTTTGATATGCTAAATAAATTGATAAAATTCTTCAATTAGTACCCTAATTTAGGGCCCTTCGCGAACTCCAAAAATTCCCAAAATTTTCCAGAGGGTAGATCTTGTAAAATTATCATGGGTTACTGTTTTGAGTTTTGTCCAATTATGACTCTAAAATGTTTTATAAATTTGTCAACAGCTACCTAATTAATATTCCCTTTGTAGCGACAAAAACGGTTACTATTTGGATTAAAACACACACTGAAGCACCTCAGCTGCACACACTCTTCTTCCACCTCGCGACTGCACACACAGTTATGCACTATTCATTCGCACACACATCACTTGCTACTCCAAGTCACACCCCAAAACACTAAAAAAACACACACACACCAACCCACCTAATGTACATGAATCTCACACAATTACACTCATGATCATACACACAAAGACACCCGAAGCTCACAAACTCAAGAACACACACACACAATCACGGACACACACTAAACACACACCAACTCACACACACAGACCCACAGACTCCCCCAAACTCACAACCTTGTCCATACTAGTCCTACGTACACCTTAACCAGACACAATTTCACGAACAATTCCACATAATTCACCCATAAATCCACATACCCGAGCACCCACATCCAAGAACATGCACCTACACACACTGAACACACGCAAGCACCTGCTGCAACCCACGGCAGCCCTCCCCTTCTCACACATACGCATATGATGCCACAAAACCTCACTCAAATTCTTACATCCTCCTTAATACACAGATTCAAGGCTGCTCGGCAGCCTTGCTTCCCTTCCCATCCACGAGCACTCCCCTGCCCCGAAGTTAAACACACGCAGAACATAATAAACATGCACCCACCGTTTCACCCACTGAAATTAAAGGGGAAGAGATTACCTTACTTTGCCCGAAGCCTTTGTTTTCCCCCTCTGTTCCCTCTATTTCCCCTCTGCTCTGTTTCCTCTTCTGTCTTTATTCTGTTCTTCTTCTTTCCCGAAAGGGAAAGGTTTCCTCTTTTAGACTTTCTTTTTTTTTCTTTCTTTAAACTTATCCTCCTCTTCTCACTTATCCTCTTTTTTTCCTAGCTTAGTCATTAAGCTAGTAGGAGGTGGCACTCTCATAATTTTTTCTCAAAATTCCAAATTAACCCCTAAGATTTTCCAAAATTACAAAAATGCCCCCGAAATTTCAAAAATTACATTTTTGCCCCAAAATTCTTTTAAGCTTCCACAAGCTTCTAATGCTCGAGTATTGCTCAAAATTAGCGACCGTTTATTTTTCGGAGCCCGAATGGTTATTTTAATCGGCTCCCGAAGTTCAGGATATTACATTCTTCCCCTTATAAAAATTTTGTCCTTGAAATTTGCTCGCGAATTCTCTATCACATATGGCGTCCAAGCACTATGCCTCCGCTGCGCCACTCTGATAACTATCTCTTGGTAGCTATGCTACCTTTGACTTTCGCACCCAGATTCTTGTCCCATGAATACCCAGATGCAACTGGTTAAATCCAAATCATAACACTAAACTGAAATTCTGTCGGATAATCACTTTCCTCTAATTAGTCCAGAATTTCATGAACAATGATTTAACGGATACAGAACTCACTAAGCAGAACCTACACTGCTCAGAATTTTGCCCATATCAAACAAATAAAATCGACTCTAATACCACAAACATTTATTGCACTGTACCGATAATATACCAGAGGGTTTACCCTTTGTGCAACTTACTTAATGATTGTAAGCTTAGCCCCAAGCTCGAGGCGTATTAAAACGCTAAGCGATAGTCATGTGTGACTTGCAATCTAGCAAGGCTATCAGGAGTAGGGTAACCAATTCATATCAGCACTTATGCCTCACAGCAAATAGCAAAACTGTAGCCACTAGGCTTTCGCTGCACGCTCTAATACCTCAAAAGAACAAGTCCCAATTACTGACAAGTTCATCACCTTGTTCACAGTCACATTATTTACAAAAATCTTATAACCTTATCCTTCAATCATCTGTTCCAATTAATCTAATAAAAATCTTCCGGTTCCAAAAGCAAATAACCAGCAGTTTGTTATCCCAGATTCAGAAAATTTTCATCTTATACCAAATCATCGAATAACTTATCCAAACCTAATCAGCATTCCTAGAGTCTATTCTTGCTTACAGATTATCTGAGGTTTAGGAATTTACCTAACCTCATATCCAGGTAAGGAAAACTACGCAAATATTGATAGTACTAAACGCAATCAGGCAATCAAATACAAAAATCTTTAACAAAATCATGCATATTAGCTTTCGAGATTCATAACAGAATTCTATGACATTCCAGAAGAAACGACGGACACAGAAGCAATGATATCGGTCTGACGAAGCAAAGTTAATCCAACGACTCAGAACAATCAGAATCAGAAGGAGTTATTGGTCCTTAATAAGATTCGTAGCTTCCCCATGGCCAGTGGGTCAGATACTACCTCATCAAGTCCAAATAGATTCATAAGAAAACAAATGAACAAATAGACAAAATTCTGAAGAAGGGATAAGCCGACTAAATATGAATAACATCTTCCCCGACGTCTTAGGGAAAGCTGGCATTCAATTAAGTCGCGCTCGAGTTCAATATGTAACAGAATGGATCAAATGACAGAGTAAAATTTCAAATCCCTTCTTGTACCCTTAAACCGAAAATTTTGGTCTTAACACCAGTCATTTTCCGAAACACTATTCCTACTCATAAATCAAATCACAAACTTAACTTCGACTGGACTTTTCTCTAACAACTTACAGATACAAATTAGAGTGTAATCAATTCATGTCTCGCACGATATCAAACCTCGAACAATAAATATCATGAGATCCACAAAAAAATCTCTATCCCTTAGGTGGATAGTAAAGTTACAGAGAACCGTAGAAGCAGTCAAAGGATTCTCCGATGGAGTACCTATCACAAGATCAGTTCCTAACAGATAAGTTTCACCTTCAATCACTATGCGAAGGTAGAGGATACAGAGGTACTTGATACTTCATAATCAAACCGTATATGGAAATTTAATGGATTACCATATAGTGTACCTGACATTACGTCATCAGATATAACAACATCCTAAGCAGACATTGCACAAATTCTTACTGATATTCTGGGCCTCAGCCCCTACTGACCTTGTTCTCTTCCTGCTAAGGAATACCGCTATTTCTTACACTAGTTATGGGTATCAACAGATTATTTCTCACAAGCAAACAGTTTCGAACTTAATGTCTCACATTGCCTTGCTTAACACATCATCCGATCACTTTTTGCGTAACTCACTACTCTGACTTCTATCTCACATATCACATGGTGTGGATAGCAATTGACCTGTCACCCTGACCAATACTCTGTATTGGTCAAATTCCAGAACCATAACGGTCCAAGTCTAATACTCTGAGCTGGTCGAGCGCCTTCACCTGCGCTCCCTTAAATTTCATATCATGCCTTGATCAAATTTTAGAACTCTATCTAGATCTCAATACCACCGAACCGAAGTGGGCCTGATCTCTTATTTTTGTCCTAACCTTTAACCTAGGGCACCGTACTGTGCCGACTGTAAAACTTTTTGCTGACGACTGTCAGCTCATACAAATCTCTTCAGGAAAATTCTCACTTATCTCTCTTATATCTGCCCTTTGTTTACTTATGCCTTCCTCCATTGTCAGACTTAGACTGTTCCAAAACATCGGCCAAATAAAGACATTTCATCTCGCTCTTCAATCGAGCTGGAAGCATTCTATCTCTCAGTCCAGGCCTAAGCCCCCACTCAGACTTCTGGCATCTACATACCTTCGTCAATAACATCCTTACCGTAATTTTAATGGGGCAACAAAACCTCATCTCAACTTTATTTATTGACTCTTAACCAGCTTCACATCTGTTCACGAAGTCTTGCAAATACCAGTAAAAAATAATTCTCTAAAGGTTTCCCCAGTGACATCAATCACTTGCTGATGAGTCAGACTTTTCACTACCATTTTGCTAATCCAATTCACTGTCTCTATAGGGTTCAGCAATCCCCCAATAGCTAGTCATTTCATCTATTAAGTTCACCCAAGATACTCTCATCTCGAGGTTATGTTTAATTAGGATTCGATACTCCAGGCTGCCGGTTGCCAATTTCTATGTCATCGAAATTGGAATCGGGTTCATGGTGTTTAGAATCACACCCATCCGTTCTAGGGTTCTACTGTTTTCCCCATAGGGTAGGGTTACCTCTCTACAATCATAATACTCATACAGTATATTTGCCAATCAAAACATCATCTGATCAGGTCTTTCCAATACCAGGCATTTTCCTATTCCATCTTACACAATCCTCTTGGAATTTCATCTATCGGGGACTACTAGGCCCTCCATATCATTACCGCTGCCAGAGCTTCAAATTCTGACCATATGGATACAGTAAAAAGTTATCAAAATTATACCAACACAGGTATAAAGAACAACACGATGACTAGTCAAGGCAGACTTCTTAACGCTACCATCATCCTACCCCGCTCTCGTTAACCAGAATACCAATCCACAGAATCATGTTACCTACACCCTATGGTTCCATGCCTACAGATTCATATGCCTATACTTCTAATACCACAAGACCGAACTGCCCTGATACCAACTGTAACGCCCCAGGAAATCCGGAGCTCCGCCGCCCCGAATACCCGGGTCGTTAACTTACCGGATCACATCAAACCTGTCAAATCCTGTACACAACCACATACTTTAAAGCATCTAATCCGATACCGACTCGAATTCTCCAAAATACAAGATTTCAACAAAACCTACTTGAACTCAAACCATTAAAACCTAGGTTCTTTTCAAGCTTGAATCCCCAAAGGATGAATCAACAGTACAGACCCACGCAGGGGTCTTACTATACCGTGGTGATGGGCTCATCAGAATCTCACTCAGATTCTAGACCATTCCCGAACTTGCTACAGCTTATCATCACCTGCAGAAGGGAGCCAAACGGAGGGTGAGCTTTTGAGAGCTCAGTAAGGTCACACAAGGACTACCAACAGGATTACAAAACGATTACAAGAATCCAACTAACAAAAATTTCCAGAATACTTCAAACGGTCTGAAAACTCAATGATTCTCAAAATGATCAAAATTCACAGAAACAGATACCAAAATAGACAATAATACCCATGATGGGTTCCAGAACGATTAATAAAAGATCATCTTCAAAACACAACAGAATTTTCTCAAGATCTTTCAAGCGTATACAGATCATCTGAGACAGTTCTTTCCAAAATACACTGAAGGTTTTCCCAAAGAATTTCAACAGAAGTACAGATCATTTCAGATAATACTATTAAGGTTTGTCAGGGGATTTCAACCCAAGTACAAATCCTTCTAGCTAAGTACAATGAATGTTTGTCAAGGTCTTTCAACCCAAGTACAAATCATTCTAACTAAAGAAAATCAAAAATCAAATGTTGATCCTGGGCGATTGCAATGCCATTACGGCAAGCTCATATAGCGTACTCATGCATGATGTACTAAATAATTACTAGTCAACTTGGGTACTAGCCTGCATTTCATGCAGGATTTAACCAGCCTTATACCGCCTCCCCACTAAACAGGTACCCAGGCCAACACAGAAATTAACAATATCAATGAGCATTAGCATAAGCTCATATCCCCGAAATCAATTCGGTTTCTCATAACAATAATCATACTGACATAAGTCAGCTTTCGGGATTTTCAAAAGCAATCAGATTTTTCAGAAGAAATCAGAATTTCAGAAGAAAATCACAGATAAACAACAAAAACGATTGCGAATAATTATCGAATATAATCACAACAATTCGGGAGAGTGGATACAGATAATTATTAAATTTTCTCGGCCCGCAATAATAGGCGAGCATCAAAAGATTTCCAAACAATCGATTCAGGTTCAATATTGGGGTTTTCAGGGCAATAACATGCTGATAGCCATACAAATTTTAGAGTTCGGCATTAGCCGTAAGTAAATCAAATGAGTACTTACGAGTACGAGCAATCGAAATAAGGGTTTGGACAAAGTCCTTACCCAGGGTTCAGATAGAATCCCTTACCTGGATCCGCAGCTAAATTATCCTAACCGGATGTCTTTAAGCCTTAACCTAAACAGAATAATCGAACCATTAGAATACAGCCTACAGAAAAAAAGTATAACTTAATACAAACTCACACATGCTCCCAAAATGAACCTCCCCTCACCGGGTATGTAAAATTATCGAAACGCCCCTAGGGTGTAAAATTACCAAAATGCCCCTATCGGACTTAAATTATCCAAACGGCCTTCCCATAAGTAGAATCACTGAAATAATCTTACCGTATGTAAATTTACTTCAAAATATCTCTTATAGGTAAAATACCCCTTCGGGGTGGTAAATTACCAAAACACCCTTGGGGGTTTCCGGCACTAGAAAAATCTCAAAAATATCTTAAACCACTATTTTAAGCATCCCTATGTCATTTCTGACCTAAAAAGTAGTTTATAAAATTTTCATCCAAAAATCCTGAACCGGTGTCCGGACAGAGCGCTAAAAGGCCAGTTTCGAGAAAAATACCTACTGGCGTCAGAATGGCACGAAATTTTAATTACTGAATCATATATATAAAATAGGGCTTCCATAAAATTTTCAAGTTAAAATAACTTGGTTTGATATACTAAATAAATCGATAAAATTCTTCAATTAGTACCTTAATTTAGGGCCCTTTACGAACTCCAAAAATTCCCAAAATTTTCCAGAGGGTAGATCTCGTAAAATTATCATGGGTTACTGTTTTGAGTTTTGTCCAATTATGACTCTAAAATGTTTTATAAGTTTGTCAACAGCTACCTAATTAATACTCCCTTTGTAGCGACAAAAACGGTTACTATTTGGATTAAAACACACACTGAAGCACCTCAGCTGCACACACTCTTCTTCCACCTCGCGACTGCACACACAATTATGCACTATTCATTTGCACACACATCACTTGCTACTCCAAGTCACACCCCAAAACACTAAAAAAAACACACACACTAACCCACCTAATGTACATGAATCTCACACAATTACAATCATGATCATACACACAAAGACACCCGAAGCTCACAAACTCAAGAACACACACACACAATCACGGACACACACTAAACACAGACCAACTCACACGCACAGACCCTCAGACTCCCCCAAACTCACAACCTTGTCCATACTAGTCCTACGTACACCTTAACCAGACATAATTTCACGAACAATTCCACATAATTCACCCATAAATCCACATACCCGAGCACCCACATCCAAGAACACGCACCTATACACACTGAACACACGCAAGCACCTGCTGCAACCCACGGCAGCCCTCCTCTTCTCTCACATACGCATATGATGCCACAAAACCTCACTCAAATTCTTACATCCTCCTTAATACACAGATTCAAGGCTGCTCGGCAGCCTTGCTTCCCTTCCCATCCACGAGCACTCCCCTGCCTCGAAGTTAAACACACGCAGAACATAATAAACACGCACCCACCGTTTCACCCACTGAAATTAAAGGGGAAGAGATTACCTTACTTTGCCCGAAGCCCTTGTTTTCCCCCTCTGTTCCCTCTATTTCCCCTCTGCTCTGTTTCCTCTTCTGTCTCTGTTCTGTTCTTCTTCTTTCCCCAAAGGGAAAGGTTTCCCCTTTTGGACTTTTTTTTTTCTTTCTTTAAACTTATCATCCTCTTCTTACTTATCCTCTTTTTTTCTAGCTTAGTCATTAAGCTAGTAGGAGGTGGCACTCTCACAATTTTTCCTCAAAATTCCAAATTAACCCCCATGATTTTCCAAAATTACAAAAATGCCCCCAAATTTTCAAAAATTACATTTTTGCCCCAAAATTCTTTTAAGCTTCCACAAGCTTCTAATGCTCGAGTATTGCTCAAAATTAGCGACCGTTTATTTTTCGGAGTCCGAATGGTTATTTTAATCGGCTTCCGAAGTTCGGGATATTACATTACAATACCTTCAAGTCAACTTTTCAAGAAAAGAAAAGGTTAATACTGAAGAACAAGATCAAGATTTACCAATTCCTCAGCCCAAATCGTTTGTGCGTGTTTGTGTGTGGGAGAGATAGAAATGTCAAAAGCCGCCCGACCGGACCGGACCTTAAATAAGCCTGGGCTGGCCCGGCCCGAAAGATGAATAGTGCTGGCCTAACCCTTAGGGCTAGGCCTAATATTTTCCAAACTTGGCCAGCCCGGCCCATCCCTAAAAAGGCCGGGGTCAGGCTCGGCCCCTGCCCGGTTCTGGCCCTCTTTTCGGCCCTAAAAAGGCCCCACCCTTTAACTCTAAATCTGGCCCTAAACCATTTTGAGTTACTTACTTTTTTTCTTCTCCCTTCTTTCTCTCGCCTCATTCTCTTTCTATCTCATATTTTTTCTCTTTTTATCTAACTTTTTGTACATGCACGTTTCTTTTCAACTCATGCACCATAAGAAAAAGTAGATTTAGCGACGGACCGCTTCCGTCTCTAAAAGGACTTTCAGCGACGGGAATAACCGTCGGTAAAAATCCATTGTTAAAAGTTTTACAGACAGATACTTCCGTAGGTAAAGGATTTTCTAACAGACTTTTACCGACGATCTTTGATCGGCGGATAAAACCGTCGCTAAATATCTTAGAGAATTTAATAATTTTCGATGATTTTTGAAAAACATTTAGGCGACGGAATATTGCCGTCACTAAAAAGTCCGTCGGTAAACACAGACTTTTACCGACGGACTTTTATCCCAGAGTCTTCCTGTCGCTAAAAGTCCCGCTTAAATCTCAGATCTCATCGCCTTCTTCTTCTTCTTCTTCTTCTTCTTCTTCTTCTTCTCTCTCTCTTAATTATAATCTCTCACCACCAGCGTTCTTACTCCGGCAACCCCTCTACGACAACCCACCTCTGGCACCCCTCCGACGACACCCCCATCTTTCCCCAACGTAGTGCCACCTCCAGCGGCATAGTCTGCAGCACCTCCGGCCAGATCTAGTGTGGTCTGCCTACTGGAATTGAGTTCTGGCCAACTCCGGTAAGTCTCGAACTGGTTTCTGATTTTATGCCATCGGAATTGGGTTATCATCTAGTCCTTTGTTGATTGCACTTTCAGCTTCTCGAATCTGGCTCTGGGTTTCTTGTAGGCATTTTACAGTGTGATGTGTATATATATATCAGCTGGACTTGCGTATGCAAAGTATATCTGAGCCTTTAACATGACACTGTTTTTGTTGATGTACTGTTCCAATTGCTAATCAATATGTTTACCACAAATTGTGTGCAAAGCTTAACTGTTCTACTCTTCCCTTAAGTGCAGAAATAAAAGAATTCGGCCAATTGATATACATTTGCTAGTATACTTTAAAACTACACTATTCATCTGAGTGAGGATGCAGCGGGTGGGTAGATTCTTTGAGTGGTTTTATCATTTCCAGGGAGCAGTGCTTCAGAATTATGCATATCTATAACAAAGGAGACATTATGCTTAGTATGGAAATCGATGGATATTATGTATCTTTGGGATCATATTCCCAGGTTCAAACTTCAGGCATCGTAAAACAAGCCATATATCACATCTAGGTAAGTGCTTCACAGATATCATGGGTTAGCTGAACTTCCATCTCAAAATACTAGGCGTTGGAAGAAGAGAGTGTCTTTTAAATATTTTCCGGCCGACCTTTCATAGAGATGGTTAGATTGGAGTGGATATTTTATCATGTTTAAGGAGTGTATGCGTTATAATCTGGCATCGAGATAATGAATTTGAAGTGAAAAGTTTTATTCCTCAACATTAAGACCAGCCTTGCTTTATGTGACGGAATAACTCTGAAATATATTGTTCCTAAAAGTGAGTAGTGTAGCGGAGATGCTGATGATCAGGTGGATGGGTAAAATAAGAGTAGCCAACAGAAAATCAACACACAAGTGAGATGGTAGAAGTAGCACCAATATAAGTTGACTGCTTATAGGCAACAAGAGAAGACATATTAACGCTTCTTCTGTTGACATCATCAAACTAGGAATAAATGTTTATTCTAAGACTTTAACAGGGTAGCAATATCAACTATTCTGCTGGATCATGCAATGGCTTCTGGGATCTTCAACACTGTTCTCCTTGCTACTTATGTTGCAGCGTTACCTTATTATATTGACAGTAGAGGGCTATCTTCATTATTTTAAGCTCTATTCAAGGACATGGTGTAGTCCGGGCTTGTACTATGATGGGATAATTGACTATATTTGAGACCACATTGACTGTTTGCTCGGTTGAACAGTGCGATTGGGGTAGGTTTCAAGGTGAGGTAGGTACCTTTCGACTTTAATTCATGCATTCAAAATCACTATCACTCACATCGATTGGGGTAGCTCATCTGCTTGGCCAGAAGTCGCCATTGCTCCAAAAGCACTACCACTCACATCGAAATGCACCGACTCCAAGCAAGGACCCTTGGGGCACTGCTCAATAATAACTACTGTCACTGGATTCCCCGAGCATGCGGCTTTTTCAGTGCATTTCACCTGGAATCAACCAAAGATACGTAATTATTGCAGTAAATAAGGTTTCAAAACTGCAGAACTTGCAATTATAATTGGATGTAATCGCGTAAATAAAAGTTACCTGATGAGTGTGCACCTGCTAACAAGCTCCACATCCTTTGTGATTCATATAGGGAAGGGGCTCCGGTAGCTATTAAGGAAGCAAATGGTGCTTGCTCTACAATGTTGCCATACCCCCAAGCCCCACCTACATTTTCCTTATAATAACTAAATAAGCTACAGAAATGGAAAGGGTAGAATTATTTCTATGCATTTTCTTAGATTACATTTCCCATGTTGTAGTAATGCAATAGCTATCTGAGATATCTGTGATTTAGTTCTAATTGTTAGACTTCTCTATATTAATTTTTATTCATTATATAATTTTGTTAACTGTACATTGAGCATTTGAGAATTGAGATTATTGACTGTGCATTGAATATTTGAGAATTGAGATTGTTGACGGAGGATGGGACCCAATTGAATTGAGATATCTGTACATGATTTAGTTCTAATTATTAGACTTCTTTATATTAATTTTCATTATTTATGTAATTTTGTTAACTGTGCATTGAGCACTTGAGAATTGAAAATTGAGATTGCTCTCGGAGGATGGGACCCAATTGGATTGAGATATCTGTTAGGTAGCACGGACACCACGTCCGATCGACACCGACACTGAAAAATTAATCGCTGAATTCGTAAAATTCAAAACTTTAACTGATTTTTTTTACTGAAAAATAAATTAACCTATTTGGTAAATCAAAAGCAAATACCTGAAAATTATTACATTTACAAGTTTCTCTGTTTTACCAAAATTATACTTTATACCTTTTTTTGTGCTGAAATCGTGGAAGTGGTGTGGCGGCAGTTGCAATGGAGTAATAATGATGGTGGCGGCGACGGCGGCGGCAGAAAGGTGTCAATGGTGGTGGTAGTGGTGCGTGAAGATGTGATTTTGGCAAATATTGTCTGCTCGTTTCCTGTCTTCTGTGTCCAGAAGACAGGAATTGTAGAGAAGTTGCATTTGCAAAAGCAATTATGAGATGTAAGCATCTTATTGCCTTTTGCATTTAGTCCCAAATTGGGATCTATTCGCATGGTGATAAAGACTGGCCTTTGCACCGCTTGTGTTCCAGTGGTGGCTGTTGGATCAAAATGAGGTTTTTGACGCTACTAACTTTTTGACGAGACAAAATGAGGTTTGACGCTAATAGCTTTGTTGCACTTGCAAAGTCTCAAAGGATTAAAAAGTTTTAGTTTGATCCAAAGCTTAAGGGTCGTAGGAATGTATATGGTCACTAGAAATAGTTGCATTTTAGCCACAAAAAAAAAAATCTTGGGCCACCAATCTTGCCAATAATTATATGCGCAATCATCGCTTGTTGCTTGACGAGGAATTACAACTTTGAACTATTACCGCAACTACAGCAAGAAAGAAACATATCCAAGTCTAACCGTGATGCCATTTACATTTTTACAGTACGATTATCGTTTACTTCAACTCTCTTCGAGTAAGCATTTCAGTTTTATTTTGGCTCTGGGCACAATTCCTATAATCATATTGCTTTGGTAATAACAAAGACAACAAGAAAAGAGACACGTATAGACGTGCGCATGTACGGACAGATTTTGTCAACAATCTCGATGCAGACGTTCACACACACACGGAAACAGTTACCAACACCAGTATAACCCATTGTATAACCTCACTACATATAACACCAGTATAACACATTGTTCGGTGATGAAGAGATGGTCATGAATGCCACGATAAAAGGAAGGCGTCGCTTGGAGAGAACAAACGGGTACAGCGAGTCGTGAAGAGTGTAGTCAGATTGTGGAATTTTTAAATTTTATCTTTATAACATAAATGTTATTATTATTGATTTTGTTATTGCTATTTGTCAAGTAAGTATGAGCTTTATAAAGTTGTTGTTCCCTTCTGCAGTGGACGGGATAATACTAGTAAACAACTATTGACATGGCACAATGGGAGTAAATGAAGTGATCTTAATGATGGGCACGAGGGGATGGCATGCCAAGTCAGGTGGTAGCCAAGTCTAGGTGAAAGTGGTGAGATGTATACCATAATTACGCACTTTTTTTTTTAATGTCAAGTAGTCATAGATTATTTGATACATAGGTAGTTTTAGTGTGTCACACTAAGCGAGAGACACGTGACATTGAAAAACAAAGTAAAAAAAAAACTATGCTGTAAATAACTACCATATAAGGCCACGTTCGGTTTTCTTTACAATAGCAAATATATTGCTAACTTCCCCTTTGTTACTTCTTTTTTGACTTTTACTAAGGCATCTTTGTGCCAAAAGAACTAGTTCATAGAACTGCAAAGGACGAACTACAGGTCTTCTGATTCGTCATACTAGTAAGGGACCCGTGTAATGTATGGGGCGTTCTTTAATTTCTCAAATATTGTCTAATATTTATTTTTATAGATATTTTACAACTGTTAATTTTCCTAACTTTCTAAAAATATTTTTATAATGTGTTTTTATAGATTGTTTATAACTGTTATTGTTTGAACTGCAAGCAAGAAATTCACTATATAGAATATTGCTTTTAAATAGAACTTTTGAAAATCAACATTATAAAAGCCTACCTTAGCAACAAAGGTAGAATGCATTATTTAATATGATCAGTTTTTACTCACAAATAAGATGTGAACGTTACAATTAAAAGTCTTATAGATTTAGGATGCCTTTTCATTAACGTTTCGCGACGACATATGACAGCAATCCCGTACTGCTATTTAACTGAATTTAAACTTTTTAGTCTAATATTTAGAGTTTTGTAGATATAATCGTTAGTATGTATCAAAGATATATCCGAAACCAATAAGATTAAAAAAAAGTCAGTTATTTGTACCATAACTTTCAATTTTTTATAAGTTTAATAAGATGTGAACATTACAATTAAAAGTCTTATAGACTTAGAATGCCTTTTCATTAACGTTTCGCGACGACATATGACAACAATCGCGTACTGTTATTTAACTAAATTTAAACTTTTTAGTTTAATATTTGGAGTTTTGTAGATATAATCGTTAGTATGTATCAATGATATATCCGGAACCAATATGATTAAAAAAAAAAAAGCCAATTATTTGTACCATTACCTCCGATTTTTTGTGAGTTTAATCTAATAAAGAGTGTTATAACTTATTTAGTGGTGGTGTATATGAACCTCTCTATCTTCCTTTAAGCATAAATGTCAAATTCACTCACCTTCTTTCTTCATGAGAAACTCTTTGTGTATGTTATTTATTCCGTGCATAATGAAAAGGAAAAATAACATTGAAAGTGTTTCTATTTATACATAACTTATTAAAGTGTTGCTAACATGACTTAATGAAAAAACTATTAGAATTAGATTAGTTTAGTCAGGAGCTAGAAAGTGGTTAATCACAAAAATATCGTCTTGTCTAATTAACGAAAGTTTAAGAAATTAGAATGTGAGACCAAAATCAAAATCGAAAGATAAAAGTCATTCTAGGGAAAAAAAAAGTTTACTGCTTCTAGTCCTGAATATAATTTATGGAACTTCAAGTTGCTGTATTTAAGTTCATCGCTTGTCTGCATAAGATTCTCGTCGTAACCATCTATGAATACTACACTAACACTATCTCCAACTACCTTAATTAGCGCTATCATTGCCACTACAAATGCAGTTACCTTCACCATATCATAACTTTTGCTGTCAGTATACTTTCATGTTTCTATTGTCAACTTTTTTAAGTTCATTACTTGTTCAATCCAATTTAGATCATAACTTATCAATCAGTACCGTAATGTAAATTAATATTACCTCATGACACCTTAGTGCTACCGCTACAATAACTCTAACAACAACTTTCACCTCTTGCACTACCACCGTTTAGTTATGACTATTACCATCACAAGCATCAGCATACTACACGCCAATATCGTTACAGCCACATGTTGTCACTGCATAATCCAAATCTCACTAATAACATTTCAATTCTACCACAACAATTATCACTATCGTAATTAGCATGGCTGATCACTCGCATAATTGCATATATTACCACCCTCACACTCTCACATCTAGCATCGACATTTTGGTTAAACCATTAACATCCTGGAGCCACCCAGGCTTCTTTCTTTTTGTAGTTATTTGTGAAGGGTAAAAAATTCTTATAACTAATTTATCTTTTCCTCTCTTTTATTTTACAAACTTATTCTTAGCTTATCACAAATTATTCTTCAATCGATTTTAATTTTTCTTAGAGATTCAATATAATTAGTGCTAAATATTTTGTTCATATTGTGCGTAACATGTTAGATTTTAAGAAAATTGGTGCCAAAAGACAAAAGTTACAATAAAACTTATGGAGAAATAAGATTTCATTAAAAAGAAAAAAATACCAAAACAAATAGGATGATGTTTTGCATAACTAAAAAATTTAGGTAAAAATGAAAATATATGCTATGAAAAGCTTACCTTTTAATTTGTAAAGATTAATCATTAATTTCATACATGATTTTCCTTGTTTACATTTGTGAGATTTTATTTTATTTATTTTAAATATTTTTAAGAAGTTAGTAGTCCAAAATGAAGCCTTTTTCGATTATGTAGAGCTCTAAAAGAAGCAGATTTGGTATTTAATTTTATAAGATTTACAAAAGTCGGGTCAATGATCATACTAAAGAATTAGTAAGTAGGGTATGATTTTTGTATTTTACATTATTGAGATTTTATGTTGTTATTTTAAAGTACTTTTGAGATTTTAATAATCAAAATTAATGCCTAATGTATAAGTATGTTGATTAGGTAGAGTTTTAAAAGATTTATAATTAGTTTCTTAGTTTTATAAAGTTTAAAAATATTGCATAAATTATACCTACGAAATTTTTAATATTAAATTAAAGTAAAGAGTTAAATAGAGTAGAAAAAGAAAAGAATACCAAAACAAATAGGATTCTTGAATCTTGGACTCTAAATAAAGAGATCAATTAAGTTAGGGGACTATCACATATAAAGTTGAAGTATGTAGAGTTTTAGAAGGTGTATAATTAGTTTTTTAGTTTTATAAAGTTTAAAATTTGCATAAATTATACCTACAAATTTTTAATAATAAATTATAGTAAAGAGTTAAATAGAAAAGTCGAGCCAATGATCATACTAAAGAATTTGTAAATAAAGTATGATTTTTATATTTTACATTTTTAAAATTTTATATTATTATTTTAAAGTGCTTTTGAGGTTTTAATAATCAAAATTAAGGCCTAATGTATAAGTATATTGATTATGTAGAGTTTTAGAAAGTGTATAATCAGTTTCTTAGTTTTATAAAATTTTCAAATATTGCATAAATTATACCTACGAATTTTTTAATAATAAATTATAGTAAATAGTTAAATAGAGTAGAAAAGAAAAGAATACCAAAACAAATAGGACTCTTAAATTTTATATATTTAATTCAAAAGAGTTGGATTCTAAATAAAGAGACCAACTAAGTTTTGGGACTATCACATACAAAGTTGAAGCTTATGTGTCAGAAGGAGTAGGTTCTTAAAAAGTCCTACTTGTCGCAAAGATAGAGTCCCAAAAATCCTACGTGTCGCAATTTTAAGTAAATATTTCAGCTTTTTATAGATACTAACTAATAGACCCGTGCAACGCACGGGGCATTCTCTAATTTCTCAAATATTGTCTAATATTTATTTACAACTGTTAATTTCCCTAACTTTCTAAAAATATTTTTTAAAATGTGTTTTCATAATTTCTCAAATATTGTCTAATATTTATTTCTATAGATATTTTACAACTGTTAATTTCCCTAACTTTCGAAAATATTTTTTAAAATTTGTATTTATAAATTGTTTATAAATGTTATTGTTTGTACTGCGGGTAAGAAATTTACTATATAGAAGATTGCCTTTGAATAAAATTTTTAAAAAATTAGCATTATAAAAGCATACCTTAGTAACAAAGGTAGAATGCATGATTTAATATAATCAGTTTTTACTCATAAATAAGATGTGGACGTTACAATTAAAAGATAAACCGCCTTATAGACTTAGGATGCCTTTTCATTAACGTTTCGTGACGACATATGACAACATTCTCGTACTACTATTTAACTGAATTTAAATTTTAGTTTAATATTTAGAACTTTGTAGATATAATCGCTAGTATGTATCAACGATATATCCGGAACCAATATGATTAAAAAAAAAAGCCGGTTATTTGCACCATCGATTCTAGTTTTTTTGTGTATATGAAACTCAGTCTTCCTATAAGCATAAACGTCAAATTCACTCACCTTCTTTCTTCATGAGAAACTCTTTGTGTGTGTTATTTGTCCTGTGCATAATGAAAAGGAAAAATAACATTAAAAGTGTTTTGATCTGAACATAACTTATTAAAGTTTTGCTGACATGACATAATGAAAATACCATTGGAATATTAGATTAGTGTAGCCAGGTGCTAGAAAGTAGTTGACCACAAAAACATCATCTTGCCTAATTAACAAAACTTTAAGGAATCAAAATGTGGGACCAAAAACAAAATTGAAAGATAAAAGTCATTCTAGGAAAATTTGTTTTACTGCTTCTAGTTCTGGATATAGTTTATGTACCTTCAAATTGCTAGTAAAACTAACATAAAATCATTATGTTTTTATTTAAGTTCATCGCTTGTCCGCATAACCTGTCCACGAATACTACACTAACACTACATCCAAATACCTTAATTAGCGCTATCATTGCCACTACAAATGCAGTTAACTTCACCATAGTCATAACTTTTGCTCGTCAGTGCACTTTAATGTTTTTATCGTCAGCTTTTTTAGGTTTATTACTTGTTCAATCTATATTTAGATCATAACTTATCAATCAGTTCTGTAATGTACATTACTATTACCTCGAAACACCTTGGTGCTATCACTACAACAACTCTAACAACAACCATCACATCTTGCACTATCACCATTTAGTTATGACTATCACCATCACAAGTATCAGCATACTACACGTCAAAACCGCTATAACCACATGTTATTACTACATAATCCAAATCTCACTACCAAACTTTCAATTCTACCACAACAATTATCACTATCGTAATTAGCATGGCTGGTCACTTGCATAATTGCATATTTTACCACCTTCATACTTTCATATCTACCATCGACATTTCGGTTATTCCATTACCACCCTGAGACCACCCAGGTTTTCTCCCTTTTTGTAATTGTTTATGAAGTGTAAATAATTCTTTTAACTAATTTATCTTTTCGTCGCATTTATTCTACAAACTTATTCTCAGCTTGTCACAAATTATTTTTCAATCATTTAGTTAATGCATTACCATTAATCAGTTTTGTAATGAACATTACTATTATCTCGAAACACTGTAGTGCTATCACTACAACAACTCTAACAACAATCATCACCTCTTTCACTATCACCATTTAGTTATGACTATCACCACCACAAGCATCAGCTTACTACACGCCAACACCGCTATAACCACATGTTATCACTACATAATCCAAATCTCACTACCAAACCTCTAATTCTAACACAACAATTATCACTATCGTAATTAGCATGGCTGATCACTCGCATAATTGCATATATTACCACCTTCACACTTTCATATCTAGCACCAACATTTCGGTTATACCATTACCACCCTGGGATCATCCAGGTTTTCTCCTTTTTTGTAATTGTTTATGACGTGTAAATAATTCTTATAACTAATTTATCTTTTTGTCTCATTTATTCTACAAACTTATTCTCAGCTTGTCACAAATTATTATTCAATCGATTTTAATTTTTCTTAGAGATCCAATATAATTGGTTCTGAATATTTTGTTCATATTGTGTGTAACATGTTAGATTTTAAGAAGATTGGTGCAAAAGACGAAAGTTACAATAAAGCTTATGGAGAAATAAGATTTCTTTAAAAAGGAAAAAAAAACAAATAGGATGATGTTTTGCATAACTAAAAGATCGAGGTAAAAACAAAAATATACGCTATGAAAAGCTTACCTTTTAATTTGTAAAGATTAATCATTAATTTCATACAAGATTTTTGTTGTTTACATTTGCAAGATTTTATTTATATTTGGGAGATTTTGTTTTAAGTGTTTTTAAGAAGTTAGTCGTCCAAAATGAAGCCTTTTTGGATTATGTAGAGCTTTAAAAGAAATAAATTTTATAAGATTTACAAAAGTCGGGCCAATGATCATACTAAAGAATTAGTAAGTAGGGTATGATTTTCATATTTTACATTTTTGAGATTTTATATTGTTATTTTAAAGTACTTTTGAGATTCTAATAATCAAAATTAAGGCCTAATGTATAAGTATATTGATTAGGTAGAGTTTTAGAAGGTGTATAATTAGTTTCTTAGTTTTATAAGTTTAAAAAAATTGCATAAATTATACCTACAAATTTTTTAATAATAAATTAAAGTAAAGAGGTAAATAGAGTAGAAAAAGAAAAAAAATACCAAAACAAATAGGATTCTTGAATCTTGGACTCTAAATAAAGAGACCAACTAAGTTAGTGGACTACCAATTATAAAGTTGAAGTAGGTAGAGTTTTAGAAGATGTATAATTAGTTTCTTAATTTTATAAAGTTTAAAAATATTGCATAAATTATACCTACGAATTTTTAATAATAAATTATAGTAAAGAGTTACATAGAAAAGTCGGGCCAATGATCATACTGAAAAATTAGTAAGTAGGGTATGATTTTCGTATTTTACATTTTTGAGATTATTCTAAAGTACTTTTGAAGTTTTGATAATCAAAATTAAGGCCTAATGTATAAGTATATTGATTAGATAGAGTTTTAGAAGGTGTATAATTAGTTTATTAGTTTTACAAAGTTTAAAAAAATGCATAAATTATACCTACGAATTTTTTAATAATAAATTAAAGTAAATAGGTAAATAGAGTAGAAAAAAAGGAATACCAAAACAAATAGGATTCTTGAATCTTGCACTCTAAATAAAGAGGCCAACTAAGTTAGTGGACTACCAAATGTAAAGTTGAAGTAGGTAGAGTTTTAGAAGGTGTATAATTAGTTTCTTAATCTTATAAAGTTTAATAAAAATTGCATAAATTATACCTACGAATTTTTAATAATGAATTATAGTAAAGAGTTAAATAGAAAAGTCGGGCCAATGATCATACTAAAAAATTAGTAGGTAGGGTATGATTTTCGTATTTTACATTTTTGAGATTATGCTAAAGTACTTTTGAGGTTTTAATAATCAAAATTAAGGCATAATGTATAAGTATATTGATTAGGTAGAGTTTTAGAATGTGTATAATTAGTTTTTTAGTTTTATAAAGTTTTTAAATATTGCGTAAATTATACCTACGAATTTTTTAATAATAAATTATAGTCAATAGTTAAATAGAGTAGAAAAAAAAAGAATACCAAAACAAATAGGATTCTTGAATTTTACATATCTATTTTAAAAGAGTTGGACTCTAAATAAAGAGACCAACTAAGTTAGGGGACTATCACATGCAAAATTGAAGCTTACGTGTCAGTAGGAGAAGACTCTTAAAAAGTCCTATTTTTCGCAAAGATAGAGTTTCAAAAATCCTACGTGTCGTAATTTTAAGTAAAAGCTTCAGCTTTTTATATATACTAGCTAAGGGACCCGTGCAATGCACGGGATATTATCTAATTTCTCAAATATTGTCTAAAATTTATTTCTATAGATACTTAACAACTACTCTCTCCGTCCCTAAAAGAGTGATTCATTTGACTTTGCACGTATATTAAGGATTTAGGTTATATATTGTGTGTCTTTTCCATTTTACCCTTTAGAGAGAGAGGGGAAGAGAGTGGGCCATGAGAGAGAAAATTGGTTGGTAGAGTGTTAAATGTGGATATCGAAATAGAATAAAAAGTGTAAAGTGGTGGGCCAGGAGAGAGAAAATGAGTTGGTAGAGAATTAAATGTGGTGAGAGAAATAAAATAAAAAAGTATAAAAGGGTAAATATGTAAAAATACCTACAGAATCTTTACTCATTTGGAAGTGATCAATTTTTGTGGGACGGCTCAAAAAAAATACGATCAGTTTTTTAGGGACGGAGGGAGTATAAATTTTCCTAATTTTCTCAAAGTATTTTTCAAATTATGTTTTTATAGATTGTTTATCATTGTTATTGTTTGAATTGCCGGCAATAAATATATTATGTAGAAGATTGCGTCTGAGTAGAACTTTTAGGAAAGTAGCATTACAATAGTGTATTTGAGCAACAAAGGCAAAATGCATGATTTAGTATGATCACTTTTTACTCACAAATGATATGGAAACGTTATAATTACGAAAAATTATCTTATAAACTCAGGATACCTTTTCATTGACGTTTGTGTTATTTAAGTTATTCGGTTGTCTACTTAAGATTCTAGGCATAAACGATCCATCAATACGTATGACACTAACACTACCTCCAAATACCTTAGCGCTATCATTGCCATTACGAATGCAGTTACAGTCGCCATAGCCATGACTTTTGCCCATCAGTTCACTTTCATGTTTCTACCGTCAGCTTTTTTAGGTTCATCACTTGTTCAATTAATATTTATATCATAATTTATCAATCAGTACTACAATATATATTAATGTTACCTCGAAACATCTTAGTGCAACCAGTACAACAACTCTAACAACAACTATTATCTCTTGCACTACCACCATTTTGTTTCGACTATCATTACCACAAGCATGAGCATACTGCACGCCAACACCACCACAACCACTTGTTGTCACAACTATTACAAATCTCGGTACCAGCACTCCAGTTCTACCATAACCATCACTTCGTAATTAGCATGGCTGTTGACCTGCATAATTGCATATATTACCACCTTCATACTCTCACATTTAGCATCGACATTTCAATACTATCATTACCACCCTAGGGAGACCCAGACTTCCCCCTTTTTGTAGTTGTCTATAAAGGGTAAATGATTCTTATTATAACAAATTTACCTTTTTGTCTCTTTTATGTTTACAAACTTATTCTCAGTCTGTCACAAATTATTCTTCAGTCGATTATAGTTTTTTTTGTAAAAAATCCAATTTACTTGGTTTTGAACATTTTGTTCATATTGTGCGTAACATGTTAGATTTTAAGAAGATCGGTACAAACGACTAAAGTTAAAATAAAGCTTATGGAGAAATAAGATTTTCTTTAAAACTTAAGCAATCTCAAAGAGAAAATTTTGCTAAGTTTTAAATCCTTCATAAGTTTTAGAGTGTCCAACATAAATATTAAGATTAGACAACAAATTAGGTATGTACAATACTTACATTAAAGAGTAAAAAATCAAATATGTCTTTAAAATAAAATACCCCTATTAACCAAGGTTACCCAGGTGAAACCACGTAAATATGATAAATCTTCATGAATTTGACGATTATGTTACACATTTGCTATTTTGAAAAAGTACTTGTTATCAATTAAACTCAACAATTGATCGACTGCACCAGACAAACCTCCATTTAATTGCATGTTTCATTAGGAGACTTTAACATGAATCGGAAGGCATTGCTTTCTTATCATCTGAAGTTAACACATCATAATAACTCGTGCAATATTGCGAGGGTTTATGCTTATATGTAGCAAAAAGAGTATATTGGGACATTTCAAATTATCAAAAATAACTCTTAAGAGTGTGTGCAAATAGGAAATTAGAATATCTTACCAAAAAGGCTATCTCAAGCTGCTGATTGTCCTCCCTCGTGAAATTTAATAAACGGGTGCATATACGAACTCTTCCACTTCTATCGAGCCCATAAAGCTTCATAGTCAAAGAATACGTACTAAACTATTGCATAATTACAACTATGACTTTGGATGGAAAAAAGGTTAATATACATACACCACCCTAGCGGTTTGCCGCTGAAGTATGGTGAGAATTTCAGCTTTAGCATTAACTTGTTGTTTTTAAACATGTGCAAACGCTAAAAGAATATTCGACCCAAAAAGTTATCTTTATTTTTGCCCATTATCAAGGTTCAAGAGATTTCACATGCAATAATACATGAATAAAATTTCACTTCTCACTTAGCACATTAAAGCTTAAGATACATGAATAAAGTTCAAATACATAAAAGCTTAGATGCCATCACCTTGTAGTGTGTTATTTGCAACAATTACAAATTTAGCCACAAATAACTTTCAGAATAGTGTGCAAACATTAAAAAAAAGTCTTACTCGTACTCGTGCATGGAAAATTTAAGCTCGATCCAAGTCTGAGTACCATTTAAGAAATTATTGTCACTACTAACCAGCAATAAAACATCCCGCCCTAGTCTTCCAAATTGTTTAACGTAGTACTCGCGTTACATAATCAATACATAAATCGATTAGCATATGAAACTTACTTAAATGATGGAAGATCGATAGTTGTCCTCTTTCCTTTGCACCTTCAGTCTAGCTCTAATAAAATGCAAGAGAAAATTTGAGCCCAGATAAGAAAAGCTTGAAGAGGAAAAGACATCCAAAGAAAAGTATATATATAGGCATGGTGAGAGTATCATTATCACCGGATCAGTCTTTAGTTCTTTTGTCTCATTTCATGAAAAATACCAAGAATTTTGCACAACATTTTCTAGGCTGGATATTTAGGATATATAGATTAACCCACTTCCAAATTTTGGTCCTACAAAGAAATGGAAAAGCGTGTACATAATAATAGACATCACTGTAGTGCTCAATGTCAACCAAAATTATGTAGTGATATGGAGCAAAAAGTACGATTAATCATGTAATTTAAGAACCTAAGAATAGTCCTCCATTCTAAGAATCCTCCATAAGCAACAAAGAAATGGAATCAAAAGCATATACATAATAATAATAATAATAATAATAATAATAATAATAATAATAATAATAATAGAAAACACTGGATCTAGAAAACATTATGGGTCTAGAAAACACTATGGGTCTCAATATCAACCAAACTTCATGCACTTATATAAAACAAAAAATTACTATTAATCATGTAATTTAAGAACCTAATAATAGTCATCCATTCTCAAAATCCTCCATAAGCAGAAAATTTGTTGAAAGATATGGTAAAGCCATTTTACTTGTTCTTAGGAAGTTGATAATCTATACTTCTCTTGCAAACATTTTTTACTTTAAGATTGTCGCTAATTGTTTACGTACTCTGACCTTAGTAATTTTCAATATTACCGATCGGCATCAAGAAAGATATTTTTCATAAGCTTGAGAATTTAAGTTCTTTCTTTTCGGTTATTTTAAACGAAAAGATCATGGTAAAGCCAAAAAGTTTGGTTGCAAAAGAACTGGTTATTATAGTAATGTATTCCTCTAAAGTCACCTTGAGAAATCTGAGAATATCAAAAGCTCCACCACTTTAAATTATTAGGCCGGTCTATCAAGTTTGATCACCAATGGGATTAAATACTGTATGGCATGCTTACCTCTGAGGAGTGGGTCTTCTGTCTTCATATCCACCATTTGCCATGGAGAGCAGAACTGGAGCATGTCTCACTTTGCCAACAACATACCAATTTTCCCTCATGTCTGGACTGAGATGGCAAAATAGGCATGTTTGATCGCCTGTGGCAAATGCAGCACATTGAGCATCTCTTCACTGTTTTTGAATTCTCTTGGACGGAGGCTAGGCGAGAGGTGCCTTTTGTGCGACTGAAAGGAATTAAGAGACAGTAAGAGTTTAAGAGTTTAATTTTTATTAGGACTATAACCTTGCAGGATAAGTTTTACAGCACCTTAATTTGATAGTCATTTAGTTAAGAGTCCAACTGAGTTGGAGACTCTCTCAAGATAAAGCTAAAGCTTACATGGCAAAAGGAGAATGCTCCTAAAATCCAATGTGTCGTAAGTATAAGAGCTCCAAAAATCCTATGTGTCGCAAAGATAAGAGCTTTAAAAATCCTACTTGTCGCAATTAGAAGAGACGTCTTCAGATATATATATATATATATATATATATATATATATATATATATATATATATATATATATATATATATATATATAGATTACATGCCCATAGGTGTTCGCGAGAGTATAATTTTTACAACAAGGGATTGATTTAGTGAATTTGAAGGTCTCAATTCAAGTACACCATCTGAATTCGAGTCTCTGCCCGTCGCTTCTTATTGGAGACAAACATACATCCTCGCCCAACATGTGTTCCACACGCGAGTTCTCTATGCGCTCAACCCCGACATAGGTACAAAAATCGGGGCCTCAGATGTATGTAGTCGTTTAGGTCCCGAAGACGCAATACTCCCTGTCGGTTTGAATCAGAGCCTTACGATCCCGTCATTTTTTGCAACCAAAAAAAGAAAAAAGAAAAAGAAGAGAGTATAATTTATTGAATAGAAACTACTTAAAGAACCTAGCTATACTTGAAAACACAAGCTAACAGCTCCGATGAAACAAAATTCCTAAAACAGCTAGTTAAGTAGCTGTCAACAGGACAATTTTAACCAATCTGTCTCATTCTCCGGCAACAATATCCATCGGAATAACCAGGTTCGTTTGCTGATTTTAGGGCAAGGCAAGGCTACGAAGATGCTTCGGTCATCCAAGTCGAAAACATAAAGATTACTATCGCACCCTCGTTGAGTGAAGTAGATGCAATTACCTTTAATGTTCGCTTCCGTCTTAGAATAAGATACGCCTTCAGATAGGCAAAGAAAAATTGTTCGCTCGCCGATGGAATCCATCTTGACCCACACCATTTCAGAAAAATCTAACCGGAAAACTTCGAAATCCGAAACATCATCACCAACAATCCCCGAGCAGATGGTGCGAACACACAAGAGTTCACCACAGCTCTCAACAAGAGTTTTCCCGCACTTGCCACCTGGTTGCATCCACTCCATACCAAGCCCTTCTCTCACTACTCGCCTAACTTGAAACGGCGAGCCCGCGGCACCGGCACATTCAAGAATTATCATAGCATCTTCAGCTGATGTCAAGACATAAACCTTTCCTTCGAAGGTGGCCGCGGTTACAATCCCTGTATTGTCATCGAGTGGCAAATCTTGCTTCACATATTTGTCATCACCAGGCTTGCAAAAAAGCATGCACGACTCTTCAAAGAACAGGACATGGCAGTGGCGATCAGGAGGGGTCGAAGCAAGGATACAGAGCCTAGTGAAATCGTAATCCAACTTGGGCAGTTGCAGTTCCTTCATTGAGACAAGACTCAAAAGTGAGCAATCCCCAGATTTACAGTCCTGCAGTACCAACCATTCATTCTTTGATGTCCATATATGTTTGTTGCGCGTGTCCGGTATGGTTCTTGGGTACCAACGATTTTCAGATGCGCTGAAAAGTGCCTGGTCTTGTAGTTGCTTCCCGTAACAAACTACAAGCCAAGGCCTCGCTTGAGGAACATGAGACAGACGCGAATGCATAGCTAGCTACTTGTTTCTCGTCGCTTGGCTGGCTCCTTCCTTGGCCACTGCCACGTATCTTCTGCTTGTTGGAAACAAAGTCTGTTGCAAAAACAAAACACTATTAATCGAACATGATCACCAACCTTTACACATGTATAACAGATCTATGGCATAAACAATTAAGTGGCTGTTCATACGACGATTGCATCAATAAGATTCGGCAGTTAATTTGATTGATAATTTTAGCTTCTACGGCGGATAGAAAGATAAGAAACAATCGTACCTTTTCAACCGATAAGACAGATTAAGCGCACTGTTCGTTATGGAGGGAGAAGGCAGTGCATGGATAGGATTATGTTGTATTTATTGTGTAACCTATGCTTATTCCTAATACAACCGGACTACGGATTTGAACAAAATATGGTAATTAACTATTCTTTACGTACAGTAGAGAGCTGCTAGGATAAATATACGATATTCTACTTTTTAACATATACGACAATTGTTAGACAACGGCTTTTTGAAACACTTTCTTTTATCTTTTTGCTGAATTGGGTTTGCTGCACGAGTTAATTATATCTCAAGGCACTCATTAAGAAGGGCAACAAAAGGCCTACTTTTGCCACAATAGTTCCGTTGCTTCTTACGGCTGAGTGAGAAGGGGGACGGACTAAAGTGCCATCTCAGAACTTCACATCACAGAATATCATGAAAACCAATGAACTAAACCATGAAAAGGCAACCAAAGTTCCTTAGGCAAGAAAAGGATAAATATAATGCTGTGGATCATTGTATAATGCGACAAAATTAACAAATCTAATACTCATCCGTTAACATCGGACCACAAGAAGAGTTGAATTAAAGTAAGCTCAGAATTGAAGTACCTGCGGGCGTAGACGTGAAGCAGGTTTTATCTATTGAAGAATAACGAAAGATAATTAGGGCTTATATAGAGTAGGTTTCCCAACGAAATAGCACCTTTAGGCGGTTAGGTGGATTGGGTCATCCTCTATTTTGCTGTCCTTTTTGGTCAATATGCCAAACTCCTTGATCTTTGTGATTGATAATTGGTAACTCCATTCCTAATCAACCAAGGCCTGGGTTAGTCCAATTTTTGAAATACAATCATACGTGAATATTGCGTTAAGTACGATACTCTCATAATCTTAAACGCAAACCCCATAGGTTAGATGCGTATTATTTAGAGCGTAAAGTTATGAACGAGAATAAAGAAAAAGTATTATACAATAATTTTAGCTGCAATATAATCGGGGGTATGAAACAATTATGAACCGCCAATACAGAGGCATTAATGGTTAAAATTATGGCTAGTGACATGTGAAGACCTTCAAGGACGTATCTTAGTCGCATTCTTTTAACATCACTAAATTAAATGCTAGAAGTTATGCAAGGGGTCACTAATTAAATGCAACTAGTTAATATGGATATATGGAGGTTTTGTAGCCTTTTGCTATAAAGCCAAAAGTTTACCAAGATTAGATAAGAACCGATCCATCCTTTTAGTTTGATCCAAAACTAAAAAGTTTTACCAAGATTAGATAAGTCTCAAAGGATTAAAAAGTTTTAGTTTGATCCAAAACTAAGGGTCGTAGGAATGTATATGGTCACTAGATATAGTTGCATTTTAGCCACAAAAAAAAATAAAATTCAAGGGCCACTAATCTTACCAATAATTATATGTGCAATCATTGCTTGCTGCTTGACGAGGTATTGCAACTTTGAACTATTACCGTAACTACAGCAAGAAAGAAACATATCCAAGATAAGTCTACCCGTGATGCCATTTACATTTTTACAGTACGATTATCGTTTACTTCAACTCTCTTCGAGCAAGCATTTCAGTTTTATTTTTGGCTCTGGGCAAAATTCCTATAATCATATTGCTTTGGTAATAACAAAGACAACAAGAAAAGAGACACACATATAGATGTGCGAGCGTACAGACAGATTTTGCCAACAATCTTGATGCAGACGTTCACACACACGCGCGCGCGGAGGCAGTCACAAACACCGGTATAACCTCACTACATATACCTTCAAGATTACTTTAGAGTAGAGCGTGCAAATAAAAATGTCATAACTTAATCATACATCCATGGACACATGAAAGAAGGGATTCTGCTGTTTATCATCTAGACAATGAGTACATGATCAACTCGGTAGCCAAAATTATAATCATTTGGATAACTAACTTTAACCCACATAAAGATAAAGCCATTCATCTACGGCCGAAAGCTTCCAGTTACCAAGTGGTCTTTGAACTATAATCTATCGTCTGTTGTAAGCATGAGCTCTATCCATGAGCAATGCTTCATCTCCTTGGTGTTGTAGAAATATGCACTTGAGAAGCTACCAGCAAAGGTATGGTACTTCCGAGTAGAAAGAGAATAGAACACACCGTGGCCATCGTGGAACCTTGGGAAGTAGATCTTGTTTCCGATTCCTTTCACCGCGGCCTTTCCGGACGTTGACGTGCGGCTAGATATGTAAAAGCTTTTATCTCCCAAGCTTTTTACCTCTACCCAGACCATCTTCGAGATATCTAGCCTGCAAATAGAAAGGGTTCCATCACAAGCAACGGATACTGCAAACAGATCTCCGTCACTTTCAACCAGATAAGTTTGTCTTGATGAACCACAACGCCACGGGAACTTCAGCCCAGTCAAGATGTCCCATGATTTGCCATGGCTTTACTAACGGAACTTCTCCAGTAGTACGAATCGCTGCGCTGCGCTCTTTCTATATGATAGTATGCACCTTGGTTGTTGCGCTCCCGGCCTGCCAGTAATACCAAGGAATGATCCTCCAAACGAGTGATTGATCCAACTCAGGCGAGTTGGTCAAAGAGCGCTAATTAACTCGACGCGATAACTGAACTCGATACGACAACTCAATTGAGGCGGGAAGCCCTTCCCCAATAATATAAATAAATAGTGTCACCATTGCCATTCCACTCACGCGGTTAACACAGTGTCAGTAACAGATCGAAATCTCTCTCCCTCCTCCTCTTCCACTCTCCCCTCCCGGCCCTCTGTCTCTGTACTCTCTCTCTCCTTTTCCTACAACAATGGCGAGGGGAAGCAACCGGTGCCGCTCTTTCCCTCCTCGCTGCCCCAAGTGTAACGACCCCCTCACTACTTTCAACGCCTTCACACAACACCAGAGACTCTGCAATCTCCTGGTAAGAGTCTTTTCTACTTTTCAAATTAGGTCGCGACTTTCATGCGTAGGTGATACGTGCTGTTATGTTACGAGTTGTTTGGGGCCTAGGGCTTTTCCTTTTCAAACTTGTCCAGTTAGGGCTTTTCCTTTTCAAACTTGTCCAGTTCTCTGGTTCAACAACATTCAAGAAATCAAGAAATTCTTCTTTGCGTCCGTGGGCTTAGCTTAGGGCTTTTCCTTTTTGGGCCTAGGGCTTTCCTCTTTCAAACCTGTCCAATTCTCGCGCTAAATCAACATTCAAGGAATCAAGAAAATGTTGATTCCCGATATTCAAGAAGATGTAAAGTTGATTAACGTTGATACTTTGTAACAGCCCCAGCTGAAGCTCAGGAGGGGACCCAGGACGAAGCTGAGACAGGACGGCCACATGGTGGAGCAGAGGTCGCAGTCGTTCCAGCTCAGGCTCGAGTGAAGATCAAGATCAAGAAGAAGAAGGCAGTGACGCCATTAAAAACGACGTCACTTGGAGAGAATGTTCGCGCCACTAGGAACGACGTCGCTTAGACCACTCAACCCATAAGTGAGACGACATCGTTTAGATAAAGAGTTTGTTGAGGAAGAGACGGCGTCGTTTGAGCTTGTTCAAACTTGCCGCTTGTTTTTATGCATTGTTTGTATGTCGGTTAGAAGGTCGGTTATGGCTTCCCTTTAAATCAGGGAAGAGAGGAGAAAAAGGCATGAATGATGTATTACAACAAACATTTTTTCCTCTCTCTAATGAACTCTGTTCTCTCTTCTCTCAATTCTGATTCTTCTCTCTTCTAATTCTCAGACTCTTGTTAATTCATTCTAGAATCAAGCTGATAATTCAGGTCATTCAGCCATGGCAGTGGTGTCTCGAGCTCGATACACTACAATTGGTATCAGAGCCTCTTAACGGGGGCCTGTACGAGTCTTTAGCCATAGCAATTCGCATTTCATTTCATTACGACCTTGAAGGAGATCTGACGAGCCAGTGAAGATGTCGCGATCAGTGAAGAACAACCAGCTCATTGAAGTCGAACATCAAGAAGTTCAGGAGATGTTGGGAACTCGATTAGCAATGTATGACGTTCGTATGGCTTCAATCGAAGCTACCATGGGAGATATGCAAAGAGGCTTCTCTGATCTCAAGTTTGAGCTGGCCAAATTTATGGCTCAGACGAATGCTCGAGTGGAAGCTCAGTCCAAGTCTACCTCAGAACGTGGAGAGTCTAGCCACAAAAACAACCGATCGGAGTATAATCACCAACAGAACACTCCACCACCTTTTACAGGTAACCTACCACCTCCTAGGTTACCTAAGCTCTCATTTCCCAGGTTCAATGGAGACGACCCTAGGGGTTGGGTGCCTAAGGCTGAGCAGTACTTCGAATTGTGTCCTATACATGAGGACTACAAGGTTCCTTATGCATCGGTACATTTCGATGTTCAGGCAGAACACTGGTATGCTGCCTATATTAAGCCAATAGAGAATGTAGATTGGAACTCCTTTGTGAGGGATTTGTATGCTAGGTTCTCAGTTCTAACTGAAGTAAGTGTGTTGGGAGAGTTCAATAAACTCCAACAAATTGGAACGGTCGATGATTACTTCAACAGATTTGAAGCATTACGAGCTCAAGTAGTGCAGGAATTTGACTATTTGGATGAGTCTTATTTTTGCATGAGTTTTATTGGTGGATTAAGGCCTGAGATCCAGAGTAGAGTTGAACAGTTTGAGGTGGGAAGTCTTACCAAGGCTATACACATAACCTGAAGAGAGGAAGTGGCAATCCAGAATTTGCTGAGAGGCCACAAGTCTTTGCACACTGCAGTCACCACATCAAATTACACTCAAACTCCCTATAAGCCTACCTTCACCAACCCTGGACCATCCTATAAGCCTACAATTCCTACAACAACAGCCAAACCAGCCACATTGCCACCTATGCCATTCAAACCTCCAGCCTTACCTTACACCAACAGTCTCCAAAAAGGCCTACTACCAACTCCCCCTAGACCTCCTCCAAAATCTAATCAGTTGTCTACAGAGGAACACCAAAGGAGAATGAGCCAGGGACTATACTTCAGGTGTGGAGCTAAGTTCGAGCCAAATCACAAGAGTGTGTGCCCTATGAGATCTGTAGCTATGATAATAGCTGAGGACTTAGATGAAGAGGAACCTGTTGAAATGAGAAGTGATGAAAGGGAACAGCTAGAAGAACCTAACAACTCTGAGCATTTCCCCAACAATGAACCTGAGATTAGTGTACATGCATTGGCAGGGCATGCTTCCCACCATACCATCAGGATTCCAGGACAGGTGGGCAGCAAGATGTTCCATATCTTGATTGATACTGGATCAACAGACAACTTCTTGGATCCTCAATCAGCTCACAAGTTAGGATGTACCCTCCAGGCCACCCCCCATTGACTGTGGCAGTTGCTAATGGAAGTAGACTACAGTCAGACACTATGTGTAAGGGGTTCAAATGGAAGATGGGGACCAAAGAGTTCACTACTGATATGAGGATCTTGCCCTTAGGGGGCTGTGATTGTGTGCTAGGCATGCATTGGTTAAGGCAATTTGGTAGTGTCAACTTTAATTTTGACTCTAACCAGATTTCTTTTCAACATCAAGGCCAACTTGTCATCCTCACAGGAGGAGAATTCCAGGGCACCACCATCAAAATGATTACTGCTCAGGCCATGTCTAAGCTGGTACAGAATAATGTTGGGTCCTTATATGGTCAAGTCTATGCTGTCACTATTCCCACCAGTGAAGACCAGCCACCCCTGGAAATACAGGAGCTGTTAACTGAATATCAAGATGTGTTTACAGAGCCACAAGGTTTACCACCACACAGAAGTCATGACCACCCAATCAGACTTGAAGAAGGAGCTAAACCAGTCAACCTGAGACCTTACAGGGTCTCTTATGTACAGAAGGATGAAATTGAAAGAATCATCTCAGAAATGCACACTTCAGGTATTGAAGGCCACTCAGGAATCAACAACACTCACAGGAGAGTGAGCATGTTCTTCTACTGGCCCAGGCTAAAGCAACAAGTCACACACGGGTGAGTGAGTGTGATGCTTGTCAAAGGAACAAACATGAAAATGTTCCTTACCCAGGATTACTCCAACCTTTGGAAATTCCAGAGCAAATGTGGACTCATATAACCATGGACTTTGTGGAAGGGCTTCCTAAGTCCAAAGGTCAAGACACTATACTAGTAGTGGTGGACAGGCTTAGTAAGTATGCTCACTTTCTCAGTCTCTCACATCCTTTCACAGCAGAAGAAGTTGCTCACAAATTCTTGGATAATGTGTTCAAGCTACATGGAATGCCTATTTCCATCATCAGTGATAGAGATAAAGTGTTTCTTTCAGCATTTTGGTCCAAGCTTTTCAAATTGCTAGGTACTAAGCTAGCTCACAGTTCAGCATATCATCCTGAGACAGATGGTCAGACTGAAAGGGTGAATAAATGCCTAGAGAACTACCTGAGATGCATGTGCAGTGATAGGCCTTATACTGGGCTAGATGGTTGACCTTAGCTGAGCATTGGTATAACACCAGTCATCACGCAGCCATCAATATGACCCCATTTGAGGCTGTGTATGGTTACAAGCCCAGGCCCCTTAACCTGGCCACACCAGAGACCACCAACCTCACTGATCTGGATGCTTATCTCAGGGACAGAAGTAAGGTTCTAACCTTGCTGAAGGATAATCTCCTCCAGGCACAAGCTAGGATGCAACAATATGCTAACTTGCATCGCACTGAGAGGGAATTTGAGGTTGGTGATTGGGTTTATCTGAGGCTGCAGCCATATAGGCAAACAACCTTGGCCTTGAGAAAAAATCTGAAGCTTTCTCCTAAGTTCTTTGGCCCTTATCAGATAATACAACGAATTGGAAAGGTTGCCTACAAGCTACAACTTCCAAACACTTCCAAAGTGCATCCTGTGTTTCATGTCTCCTTACTGAAGAAGAAGGTAGGCCACACGATCGCACCCTCTACAGACTTACCGCACCTGGGAATTGAAGGACAGTTCTTAATCGAACCAACTGCAGTCCTTGATCAAAGGATCATTAAACGTCAGAATCAAGCTGTGGGACAGGTATTAGTCAAATGGTCTAACGCCAATCAGGGTGAAGAAACCTGGGAGGATTGGGAAGTCATTAAAGGAAGGTTCCCTAAATTCGACCCTTGGGGGCAAGGGTCAATTGAAGGAGAAGGGGATGTAACAGCCCCAGCTGAAGCTCAGGAGGGGACCCAGGACGAAGCTGAGACAGGACGGCCACATGGTGGAGCAGAGGTCGCAGTCGTTCCAGCTCAGGCTCGAGTGAAGATCAAGATCAAGAAGAAGAAGGCAGTGACGCCATTAAAAATGACGTCACTTGGAGAGAATGTTCGCGCCACTAGGAACGACGTCGCTTAGACCACTCAACCCATAAGTGAGACGACATCATTTAGATAACGAGTTTGTTGAGGAAGAGACGGCGTCGTTTGAGCTTGTTCAAACTTGCCGCTTGTTTTTATGCCTTGTTTGTATGTCGGTTAGAAGGTCGGTTATATGCCTTGTTTGTATGTCGGTTAGAAGGTCGGTTATGGCTTCCCTTTAAATCAGGGAAGAGAGGAGAAAAAGGCATGAATGATGTATTACAACAAACATTTTTTCCTCTCTCTAATGAACTCTGTTCTCTCTTCTCTCAATTCTGATTCTTCTCTCTTCTAATTCCCAGACTCTTGTTAATTCATTCTAGAATCAAGCTGATAATTCAGGTCATTCAGCCATGGCAGTGGTGTCTCGAGCTCGATACACTACATCCTTTTACAAAAAAAGCCAATTTGACGATCAGTTTCTTAATGCCAAATTTGACCCGAATCGCGGGTCTTCCGTACCCGTTCAACAAACCGGGTACGGGTACACAGATTGGAGCCGATGAAAATGGTCCCGCATCCGAGCCGACCCGCAATTTCCGGTTCGGTTTGGGTCGGGTACGGGTTACCCGGACGAGCCTTCAATAAAATAGTCTTAGGGTTTCTAACCCTTCGTTTCTGAGTTTTCTCTTCCGGCCGCACTCCTCTCTCTCTCTCTGACCGTCTACTCCACACCAAGCCCCCACGACTCTCCAACTTGGCCGTCACCACTACCCTCCACACTCCATAGTCCACGAGATCGCAGATCGGCGCCTCCGCCGCCGTCTCTTTCCACCGTCCACCGCAGATCCGCGCCTCTACGCCGTCTCTTTCCACCGTCAACCTCGCCTCCGCAGCCATTTTTTTTCCACCGATCCGCGCCTTCGCCTTCCATTTTTCCCCTTAGATCGCAATCGGAGTTAGCATGATCACTGCCGCCGTCAATCTACTTCCACCGATGCCTATTTGTGTTACTTACTTAACGGCTGTTGCCATGAATAATTATGTGATGTAATTTGTATGTATATGTCAGTTTGTTTGGTAGTTGTATGGAACTTGGAATATTTTGTTACTTGTATGTATGCTTTATTTGAATCTATTGTATTTGGTATTTTGTATCACAGTTGGATTATATTGTTATTGTTTTTTTGTTATTTTTACCGGTGATCATGGCATACACGATACATCTGTGAAAATAAAATTAATAGTATAAATTTTGTTATTAAAAAGAATAAACATCACGTATACTTATTTATTGACATATTCAGTAATATGAATCTTAATAATAGAAAAATAAGTTAGTCATATGTGTCAAAAAGAGTTTGTAAAATATTATTATCGTATCAAACTTGATCAATTTTTTTAATGATATTTTCTGATGAATTATCACTTGTGAAACTAAACATATTTTTGTATGTAGTTACTTACCAATTAAGATTTTTATTTTGTGTTTCTTATTAAAAAAGATTTGAGTGTCACTTGTCATCATTTTCCCACAGCGCGTGCGAAAATAAAATTAATAGTATAAATTTTATTATAAAAACAAATAATCACGTATATATATTTATTGTCATATTCAGTAAAATGAATCTTAATTTAAAAAAAAAGTTAATCATATGCGTCCAAACATAAGTTAGCAAAATATTATTATCGTAGAGATGTCAAACGGGCCGGGCTTGGGCCGCTCGGCCCGGGTCCAGCGGGCTTTAAGCGAAATCGGGTCGGGGCCGGGCCAGGGCCGCAGCCATCCGGGCCAGGCCGGCTGAGGAGAAATCCTAGGCCCGGTCCAGGCCCAGGCCCTAGGCCGGGCTTGGGCCGGCCCGGGCCCTTTTTTTTTTAATTTTTTTTAAATTTTCTTGTTATTCAATTTTAAATTTCATCTTTAGGCATGTCCAATTTTCAAATTTTGACAAATTTAATTTTTATCATTTTATTTCATTATATGTAATATTCATATATATATATGTATGTAGGGGGCCGATCCACACCCACCGGTGGAGAAATAACAATTTCTCCACCGAACCGCGGGTAAGAGCAGCGGTTGGGAAAAAGTTGTACTGACACTGCATTTATGGCAAAAAAGGCATGAGAAAATGGTGAGAAAATGGTGAGAAAATGGCGAAAAGGAGAAAAAGGACACCAACCGCATGAAGAAGCAGCGGTTGGCATTAATATCCCCTGCCACGTGGCGTCCCCCACCCCTGCCATGTGGCCCAACCCCATGGGCCCTGCCACGTGGCGTACCCCACCCTTGCCACGTGGCCCAACCGCGTATACAACCCGCGGTTGGGGCATGGCCCTGCCACGTGGCGTCCCCCACCCATGCCACGTGCCCCAACCGCGGGTTGTATATGCGGTTGGGGCGATGGCCTGCCACGTGGCGTCCCCCCACCCATGCCACGTGGCCCAACCGCGGGTTGTATACGCGGTTGGGGCGATGGCCCCTGCCACGTGGCGTCCCCCCACCCCGGCCACGTGGCCCAACCGCTTATACAACCCGCGGTTGGGGCGATGGCCCTGCCACGTGGCGGCCCCTCCCCTTGCCACGTGGCCCAACCGCATAAACAACCCGCGGTTGGGGGCGATGGCCTGCCACGTGGCGCCCCCCCCCGTGATGCCCCCCTCCCCCCATGATGCCCCACGTGTTGTCCTTCTGCCAAATTTTTTTTTTTGCCGCAGCCTTTGACCGCTCAATCACGGGTTTTTTTTTCTGTCTTTTTTCTTCTCTCTTCCTCACTTTTTTCTGTCTTTTTTCTTCTCTCTTCCTCACTTTTCTCTCTTTATAATCCCCTCCCCCGAACCCTTCTTCTACACTCTATCATCTTTATCAACTTCCTTCGTACTTCATATCTCACCTACATAATCTCCACAACAATACAAACCAAAAAAATTTTTGGGAAAAAGATCGGTGGATAACCGCTAGAAGATCGGTAGATTTTTCTTTAAATACATCAAGTCACAACAAGTAAGTATTTTGAATTTCCTTATAATTCAATGTTAGGTTTATACAAATCAGCGTATTACATTTATAGATTCCAAAATAGCGATTTTTTAGGGCGCCAAATATAGACAGTTTTTCACGAATTTATAAAAAATAGCTAGATCTAGATTTTGGCAAAATGCAAAAAAGAGACCCTAGTTATTCTTAAAGGATCTGTCTCAGGTAAAAATTTCAGATTTTTCCAAAGACTGGAAAGGGGTTAACTGATACGGGGAACCTTGTAATTCTGCAGTGTATTTTAAAATATCAAGCTAGCGCGATTTCGCGCGAAAATTTTATGAGAACCCTAGGATGTTGGGAAGTTCCATTCCCCAGGAATTAGGGCCATTCCAAAGCCGTTACCTATTTTTTTGGCCGAACGGCCCTTTAATTGGCGCTAGGGGTGAAAACTTAATTAGACAGTTTTTTCACGATCCGGACACCGGTTCGCGATTTTTGCGCGAAAGATCCGTAAAATACTTTTTAGATCAAGAATTAACTCAGGAGGCGTAAAATAGCATTTTAAGGCTATTTGATATTTTTCCTGATGCCAGGGGCATTTTGGTAATTTGCCACCCCGCGAGGGGTGTTTTGGTAATTTTCCCGCGCCAAGTTTTTCAAACGACTTTTTAGTCCAGAAATATAAGTAAACCACCTGAAATGTTGTTTTGAAGCTGGTTCGGGGGCGTTGGGGTGATAGTGAACCCCCAGGGGCATTTCGGTAATTTACCGCATGATGAACGTAGACTATCAATGTCCCGCTGCTGATGCGAACCTTATCATGATACCTTGTCATCATGCAAACCACTGGTTCCTATTAGTTTTCCATCCAGCGTTCAGAACAGTTCACATATACGATAGCCTAAGGGAGGACGAGCCTGGACAGCTGCTGGCACAGATGTACAACGAGTACATCACTTTAGTGGTTAGTTTTTATTTTTGGACCTTGGCTCATAGTATATTGTTCTTGTTTCATAGGCTTGATTCTCATTTTTATTGTTGGATGCAGACTACTGTTCTCTCGCTAGCGTGCGAACGGCCACAGGGGGACCCTTGGACGGTCGTGATGATAAAGGACCGACCAAAGCAATATAACGGTCACGATTACGGGATTTACGTCCTCAAGTACATGGACTACATTGCTCGCTCGGAAGTGCTCAAACACTCCTCGTGGACTAGGAAGGATGCCTTGACGTTTAGGTATAGGATAGCCTGGGAGCTGAAAAAGAATGAAACTAGACGCCTTCATTACCATTATCCTGACGTGCGTGGCTAGCTGCTGTGATGTTACAAAAAACTGTACCAAAAAGAAATGTACATAATTTTTCGCATGCTATGAATTTGGCGCTAAAATGTGCGCGAATATACCTTTCATATGACGCATTCGAAAAAATTACGCGTCTCGCTTTTCGCCGAAATTCATAGAAATGGGCTAACTAGCGTGCATGAGGTTCAATGAGAGAAAAAAAAGTGATAAAAAAAATTATAACTTTTTTCGGAAGCTATCAATTGGGCCTTAAAGTGTGGCCGAATAGGCCCTTCCTAGGAAAACCCAAAAACTAATGTGTCCCGTTTTTTGCCGAAATTCTTACAAATGGGCTAACTAGCGTGCCTGAGGTGCAATGAGCGAAAAAAAAGTGACAAAAAAGATTACAACTTTTTTCGGAAGCTATCAATTGGGGCCTAAAGTGTGCCCGAATAGGCCCTTCCAAGGAAAACCCAAAAAATAATGTGTCTCGTTTTTCGCCGAAATTCTTACAAATGGGCTAACTAGCGTGCCTGAGGTGCAATGAGCGAAAAAAACGTGACAAAAAAAATTACAACTTTTTTCGGAAATGGGATTTTAAGCTTTGAAACGGGATTTTAAGCTTCCTGAATTCACTCTTTAAAATAACTTTTCAGGTGTCTCACACCCTTTCATGAACTAAAAGTTATTTTAAGCACAAATTTGTGTAATGTAAAATTAGCAAAATAGCCCCCGATGAGCGGCAAATTACCGAAATTCCCCCGGGGATGCATTATCACCCCAACGCCCCATATGGCGGCTACACCACCGGCAGTCTCAAAACCGCTTTGCTTACTACTTTTTAAATGTATCACATCAATTATATACCAAATATTTCCTCCGAAAATTTAAAAGGGAATGCGTTAACAAAAATTACCCCGCTACGTATGCAAAACACCCGCTGGCAGCCATCGCCCCAACAAACATCTCAGAACAACTGGAACAAAATAACTTTCCGGGTGTCTTACACCCCTATCCTATAACTAAAAATCATTTGGGAAATTTTTCAAGCTGGTTCAGTTAGCAAAATAGCCCCCGTCATTGCGGGCAAATTACCGAAATGCCCCCGGGGGTTCATTGTCACCCTAACGCCCATCAAACCAGCTTCAAAATAACCTTTCAGATGTTTTACTTACATTTCTGGACTGAAAAACTTGACACCGTAAAATTATCAAAACACCCCTCGCGGGGTGGCAAATTACCAAAATGCCCCTGGCATCAGAACGATCTCAAAAGTGCATTGAAATGTTATTTTAAGCTTCCCGAATTCATTCTTGATCTAAAAAGTATTCTACGGACTTTTCGCCCAAAAATCCCGAACCGGTGTCCGAATCGAGCGCTTAAAAGCCCGTTCGGCCAAAAAATTAGCTAACGGCTTCGGAATGGCCCGAATTCCTTGGGAATGGAACTTCCCAACACCCTAGGGTTCTCATAAAAGTTTCGCGCGAAATCGCGCTGGCTTGATATTTTAAATTACACTGCAAAGTTACAAGGATCCCCGTATCAGTTAACCCCTTTGCCCCGCTACGTATGCAAAACACCCCCTGACAGCCATCGCCCCAACAAACATCTCAGAACAACTGGAACAAAATAACTTTCCGGGTGTCTTACACCCCTATCCTATAACTAAAAATCAATCGGGAAATTTTTCAAGCTGGTTCAGTTAGCAAAATAGCCCCCGATGAGCGGCAAATTACCGAAATGCCCCTGGGGGTTCATTGTCACCCTAACGCCCATCAAACCAGCTTCAAAACAACCTTTCAGATGTTTTACTTACATTTCTGGACTAAAAAACTTGACACGGTAAAATTACCAAAACACCCCTCGCGGGGTGGCAAATTACCAAAATGCCCCCTGGCATGAGAAAATATCAAAAGTGCTTTAAAAAGCTATTTTAAAGCTTCCTGAGTTCATTCTTGATCTAAAAAGTATTTTACGGATTTTTCGCCTAAAAATCCCGAACCGGTGTCCGGATCGAGCGCTTAAAAGCCCGTTCGGCCAAAAAATTAGCTAACGGCTTCGGAATGGCCCGAATTCCTTGGGAATGGAACTTCCCAACATCCTAGGGTTCTCATAAAAGTTTCGCGCGAAATCGCGCTGGCCTGATATTTTAAATTACACTGCAAAGTTACAAGGTTGCGCGTATCAGTTAACCCCTTTCCAGTCTTTGAAAAAATCTGAAATTTTTACCTGATACAGATCCTTTGAAAATAACTAGGGTCTCTGTTTCGCACTTTGGCAAAATCTAGCTCTAGCTATTTTTTATAAATTCATGAAAAATTCTATAATAATAATAAAAATGACATGAAAGGATATTATAATAATAATAAAAAGGACATGAAGGAAAATGGAGAAAACCCAACCGCCACACTTTGTGGCGGTTGGTATCATTGCAAAAAAAATTTTTTCTATCGCTAAATGTGAAAACTTAATTAGACAGTTTTTAACAAATTTATAAAAAATAGCTAGAGCTAGATTTTGCCAAATTGCAAAAAAGAGACCATAGTTATTTTTAAAAGATCTATATCAAGAAAAAATTTCAGATTTTTCCAAAAACTAGAAAGGGGTTAACTGAAACGGGGAACCTTGTAACTTTGCAGTATAATTTAAAATATCAAGCTAGCGCGATTTCGTGCGAAACTTTTATGAGAACCCTAGGATGTTGGGAAGTTTCATTTTCCAGGATTTTGGGCCATTCTGAAATTGTTAGCTAATTTTTTGGCCTAACGGTGCAATTTTTTGGGAAATGGACCTAAAAAAATTAGCCCGTTCGGCCAAACAATTAGCTAACGACTTCGGAATGGCCCAAAGTCCTGGAAAATAGAACTTCCTAACATCCTAGGGTTCTCATAAAAGTTTCGCACGAAATCGCGCTAGCTTGATATTTTAAATTATACTGCAAAGTTACAAGGTTCCCCATTTCTGTTAACCCCTTTCCAGTTTTTGGAAAAATCTGAAATTTTTCCCTAATATAGATCTTTTAAAAATAACTACGGTCTCTTTTTTGCAATTTGGCAAGATCTAGCTCTAGCTATTTTTTATAAATTCGTGAAAAACTGTCTAATTAAATTTTCACTTTTAGCCACAGAAAAAAAAAATTTGCAATGATACCAACCGCCACTAAGTGTGGCGGTTGGGGTTTTCTCCATTTCCTTTTTATTATTATAATAATATATATGTGTCCTTTAAATGTCCTTTTTATTATTATTATAATATATATGTGTCCTTTTTTTTAAAAAAATGCAACTTGGCAAATAATTCCCAACCGCATGTAGGGGTTGCGGTTGGGCATTAATGCCAACCGCAACTCCCACACGCGGTTGGGCATTATGCCCATTTTCTCGCGAGATTTTCATTTTCTCGTGATATTTTGGTGAATTTCTCGTGCCATTTTGGTCCTTTTTGGTCTTTTTCATCCTTTTTCCGTCCACGTGGCCAACCGCTGCTCTTACCTGCGGTTCGGTGGGAAAATTGTTATTTTCCCACCGGTAGATGTGGATCGGCCCCCATGTATGTATGTATAGATATATTTATTTGTCTCTCATTTTATTTTTTGCTATATGTTAAATCTTTTCTTACTCTTCTTGGTGATCTTTATTAATAAAATCTGAACACATAACAATTATTACTATTTAAGAGAGACTGTTTCTACTATATGATATTTTACTTCAAACTAATTGGCCGAAAACCCGGGATTGATACATGTTAATTCCCAAGACGATCTTTAGTAACAAGTATAGAAAAATAAATGTGTTCATAGGCCCTCCTCCTTTTATCCGGGCTTGGGACCGGCTGCTTGTAAACAAACAGGCGAAGTTACCTATTTTTTTATATATACGAAAAAATATATATCTTGCTTGTAAAAATTTATTTTATATATATGGAAAAAAAGTATATTTTGTGAAAAAATTTATTCTTAAAACTTAAGAGAAGGAAAATAAAAAGAAATTACCTAATCATCCGGAAGTACTTCAATATCCGAGTCACTGCTCTTCCTATCATCAATCGGTTTATCTTGCTCGCGGTATTTCGCATCAAGATAATCCTTCCAACATACACATAGCTCGAGCGACTCGGGGTTAAGACGACTCCTCCTGTCATCCAAAACCCTCCCGCTGGCTGAAAATGCCGACTCTGAAGCAACCGTGGAGGCTTGCACTGGCAGTACATCCCGTGCAATTTGGGATAAAGTTTTATACATGTTTTGATTTTGTTTCCAAAAATTTAACAAATTAAAATTAACCTGTTCTTGCATTGATAAATCAGAATAATGATCAGTATTTGCATATACACCAATCTCATTAAAAGAGGAAAAAGTAGACGAACCTGCCGAATTAGAAGTACCTTCACCTGGTAGTTGTCTTGCTACTAGATGTTCAAAGCCCTTAAGGTATGGCGCATAATACCTCTCAACAGTGGATGATGAAGCTCGCCCGCGCACGTCAGCAGAATTACGATAGAGGTTGAACAATTCCTCAAACCTCTTGCTCACTTTTGCTGTGAGTGCGGTTGTCTCCTCTGCTGTGTAGCACATTAATTTCGATATCTCTTGTATCGAGGCGTTCACGCCATGCAACTTTAACCTAGGATCTAAACAAGTAGCCACAGCAAAAATAACAGGCAGTCACTCCAATATTTATTAAACTTTTTATCCATCACTTTTACTATTTCCCTAAAGGGTCCTATATATCTCCATTTTGTTAACATTGTAGCCATCTTGAGAATTTCTATTACAGCGAGAGGAGAGGTGGGATAGTACGTACCAGACAATAAATTGGTAGACGTGTAGAATACCTCCAAAAATTCAGCTAGGTATGTGGCCATCTGCCATTCCTCTTGAGTTGGCAAGCCGGCTGGGAACTGGGTTAGTAGAAAATGCGTATAGACTTCTCGGTATGCCAGAATGTGTAAAAGCATATGGTATGTAGAGTTCCACCTGTGGACCACATCTGTAACTGCTCTCCTGCGAGGCATATTATATTCAACACACAACGTTTTAAATTGTTGTGTTCTCGGACTCGAGCTATTAACATACGCTGTCATACCCCTCATTTTGACAAGAATATCTCCTGCAGCAGCTAAACCATCTTGAACAATTAAATTAAT
The DNA here is from genome assembly GCA_033070095.1 of Escallonia herrerae. Taxonomy (NCBI): domain Eukaryota; kingdom Viridiplantae; phylum Streptophyta; class Magnoliopsida; order Escalloniales; family Escalloniaceae; genus Escallonia; species Escallonia herrerae. The sequence continues at coordinate 12,921 of JAVXUP010003662.1, read as the reverse complement.
TATATGACAAACACAACGAACATGAAATAATTCACCAGAAAGTACAGGTTTGAGGCTCTCCTTTAAAGCATCAACAGCAGCTGTATTGTTAGAAGCATTATCAAAACTAATACTCATAATCTTATCCTTTAATTTAAATGTGGTACATGCTTTTAATATAAGAGTAGCAATGTTCATTCCATCATGCGGAAAAGGAAAGAGCTCGAAAGCGATGATTCTCTTGTGCATAACCCAATCTGCATCAATCCAATGAGCGGTCACACAAGAATAACTAACAAAAGTAAACGGAGATTGCCAAATATCAGAAGTAAGACTAACTTTACCGTCAAATTTATCGAAATAATCGATAAGGCGTGCTTTAGCAGCATTGTACTGTCGGAGTGCATCGGATCTAGTTGTGTTTCTATGAACCTTTTTGTACAAAGGTTGAACGTATGTGTTCATATATCTAGAGTGCTTAGGATTATCGGCAAAAGAAAAGGCTTGTTCATCGTGAATAACAAATTCAGCGAGACCGTCTCTTTGCTCTCGCTGATTATAAACAAATAACTTACCGTCAAAAGATAACTGCGTTTGGGTAGGTTCGACGTGGCCTTGTCGAGGTGCACACAGAGGGTAATGCCTGTTAAGATGTCCATTACCACTACCAGACGAAAATAATTTAGCGCAGTACTTACATCGAGCTTTTCGGATGCCGTCCACCATAACTACATCGAAATGATTCCAACACTCGGCTTTCTTTTTTTCCCCTTTTGGACTTCTGGCTCATTACCGGAGGCATTGCTCGGCCCTTCTTCATCATGACCAGGCATAGGGTTGAGATTATGCCACGGAGTAGTAGCTTCGCCAACCGAGCTGCGTCCTTGACTATAATGCGGGGGGTCTTCATCAGGCGTGTATTCAAAATCTGGAATGTTTTGATTGAACTCCCAATTGGCTTGGGTATCTATCATACAGCCTGTACTCATTCGTCCAGGAACGAATGGTTGTGTTGGTGCTTGGATTGGTGTTTGTGATGGCCGTGGCGCTGGCGCTTGTGCTTGCGATGATGATGATGTTTTTCGTGATGATGATCCACGCCTCAGTTTCTTCAATAATCCAGCCATATTTGACGCTAAACTTTTTTACTAGATTGGAAATAAAATTAGTAAGAGTAACTAAATACACAAGTATAAGAGTAGTAATAAGAAATAACAATTAAAAGAATGAACGAGTAACAAATATTAATCACTGAGTAATTAGAAATTGGAGAGAGTTAGTAATTAAAAAGAATTTAGTAATAGTAATTAATAAATAAAAATTCACTAATTACTAATTACTAGACAAAAGAATTAGAGAGTAACAAATTAATAAGAGTAGTAGTTAGTAATTAAAATTTAGCAAGAGTAGTAATTAATAAACAAGAGTACTAATTAGTAAATACTAGTAGTAATTAGCAAGAGTAGTAATTGGAGAGGAAAATAGTAGCAAAGCTTGTAGAAATATAGAATGTTTAGATAAGAGAGAGTAAGAAGATTGGTGTGAAAAATTAGAGAGAAATGGTGTGAATTTATAGATTTTAGAAACTTCACAAAAGACCAAAATACCCCTAAAAACTATCCGTTTATAGTTGTTGGGGAGGGTAAGAGTGTAAAAACCTTTAAAGGAGTTGAAAAATTAAGTTAGACTAAAATACCCCCCAAACTAGCCGTTATATTGCTGTTGGGGGGGTAAAAGTGAAATTTTGGGGGAATATATCCGTTGGAGGAAAAGGGGGGGGGGGGGAGAAAGGGGGAAAAAACAAAAAATTCAAACAGGTGGGGTGGGGCCGGAACCGGGCCAAAACCGGGCCCAGAACCGGGCCAGGGCCGGGCCAGAACCGGGCCGGGCCTGGCCCGGGCTTTCCCCCCAGATTTTTCGGCCTGGTCCAAGCCCAGGCCCTAAGCCCCTTTGCTGGGGCCGCCCTGTTCATGAACGGGCCGGCCCGGGCTTTTTTCGGGCCGGGTCGGGCCAGCCCGCGGGCCGCCCGGCCCGTTTGACAACTCTATATTATCGTATCAAATTTGGCCTTTAAATTTTACTTTAACTAAATTTTTTAATGAATTTGTAAAAACTAAACACAATTTTATAGGTAGTTACTTACCAATTAAGATTTTAATTTTGTGTCACTTTTTTAAAAAATTCTCTTGAAATGCTTTTGTCATCATTATAGGTTGGTAATTATATAACACCAACGAAGTGTTACACCAAACCAAGTTTTGGCTTTATAAGTAATATAAATAGATAGATTTAAAACATATTTCTTAATTTATCTTGAAGGGAAAAAAATACCTATAACAACAAGTATGAAATTTACCCATTTATCTGCAGATTTACCTGGGTTGTCCGGGTAGGTTACGAGTATATGAAAATATTATCAGAAAAAAAATTAGATATTTTTTTACCTGTCCCTATTTTACCTGTGCCCAACTCGATATTACCGGTACTTGGCGAGTTAACCCGTTTGTCTTGGGAGACATGTTGGTTTCTTTTAAGACTTAGAACTAAGGCCTTGTGTGACCAATTTTTTTGGCATATAGTGAGTTGTTAGCTTTCGCACTAGAGCGCTGTAAGCTTATTTCCTGAATTATCCTAACCTAGTTGAGATACATGACCTGCGCGGCCGGGGGGGGGGGGGGGGGTACTAAATATATGTCACGCATTTAATGACACAGTTTCAACAACATGACATTTACTAAATTCAACTTTTTTGGATCAGCACCCAGATGGCTGGCGCAACACCAGCAACACTCTTGCACCAGCTGCACCCGTAGCGCTAGCATTGCCAGTAGACCCAGCCATGGTGGTTGCAGTCCTTCTTCAGGTATGAGGATATGACACGTACTCACTATCACCAGGATAAAAGTAACAAGCACGAAAAATATGATAACTTTATACAAACATATAAAAAGTAGAATAGCATAACACCTCTATGAGAGAGAATATTTTTGACTCCTAACGATTTTTTACTATACCATAACTAAAACAGGCACTTGAGCAGATCGGTGGTGCGCTTGCAACACATGCCGGTTCCGACGCTGGGCCATGATTAGCATCGCTACAGGTATTAAAAAAGAGATACAAAAGTGAATTATGTGATATTATTTTGTCTTAAGGTCTCAGAATTATTTCTAACACATAATACATTTTTTGGTTGCAGGAGATGCAAAAGTTGGAAGGATCTTCTTCCGATTTTCATGACTCGTTAGACATTGCTTTGTAGTAGGTAGTTTAGAACTCGTACTTCAAATTGTTGGTAAATAACATGTTTAGCTTAGTTTAGACCTGGAGCTCAGTCTATTCTGTGGATCACTTACCCCCCCCCCCCCCCTCCCCCTCCCCCTTCTTTTTTTTTCTATTGGTGATGCCGAGGTGTGTATCAATGCTAGTTAGGACGGCTGTACATCATCAGTTAGCAGTGCATACATGTTGATAGCTTATTAACACTGCAACATTAACACTTCATGCATACAACAAACCACTACAGAAAGGAAAAAAAATAATTAAAAAAAAGAGAGATTGGGCGACACTTGAAAAGTGTAGTCAATGGCAGTTAAAGTGTCGCAAAGAAGTTTTCTAACACTGCACCAACACTTTTTATAAATGTTGCAAAATTGCCTGTCGGAAATTTCCAGACACTTCCACTACGTGTTTTCAGTTAACTTGGACGCTTATTTGCGACACTTAAAAATGTCTCTTATCGGGTCCACGACTCAACTTAGTTTACAAAACTTGCATCAAAATGTCAATAAATTATGTTTGATGGCATTATCTTGTAAGCATCATCTATCTTTGCACCAATTTTTAGCAAGTGTTGCTAAACTTCAGCCTCGAGATTTAATAAAACGTCAAGGTTCGTAGAAAGACCCAACTTATATTAGCAACAACTACCAAGTCACTTTAGCGAGCAAATCAAACTAATCATAAGGACCAATAACAATCTAATTTCATTCAAGCATAACACATGCCCAACATCCAAATCCACATACTACCATAACTTAATAGCGATTCTTGTTTCCAATAACATACAAAATAAATGTCCTTGAAAAATAGGAACTTAAAGAGTCTCTCTCTCTCTCTCTCTCTCTCTCTCTCTCTCTCCATGTCTCGCCTGCATCCCGTCATCAATCCGTTTCTGGCTCTCACACGCTAGCAGTCACGCATTATCTCATCCAAAACCTTAACATACAGCATATTGTTTCTTTTAAGTCCGACAAAAGCATCGATTATCGTTTCACATGTAAACTAGACCTGCAAAAAAGAAGGAAAAAATAATCAAGAAGATTGTTGTATATGAAGTTAACTGGCATAACATAAACAAAAATAAATCAAAAACTAATTTGCAAAAGGATAGCAACAAGAGAACTAAAGACACTCCAACATACCCATTCTTGCATCTTAGTTGCAAATGCTTTGAAGTGACAAAATTCTTCTTTACCTTGTTATGTTAAAAAACCTGAGCAGATAGTTGATGAGCAACCATTGTCTCCACTACAGAAAAAATAAAATTAGATCATCAGGAGCCATATAGTGTAATGAGTCTGTGTGTTTGATGTGTGTAATATAGTGTAATGAGTCTTTGCGTTTATGTGTGTGACAATGAGTGTGTGTGAGGAAGGGGAAAGGCAACCGTGAGCTAAGTGTGTGTGTTGTGTTGTGTTGTGAGTTTGTTGCAGGGAAGGGAAATGAAGAAGATGAAGTGGGGAGCTGGATATTGCAGCTTGGTGGTACCCTGTGCTTGCACAGGTGTACCACGAGCTAGCTTTAGTTTCGATATGCACGTTGGATGGCACACAGTAATTGTTAGAAGACAAATTTTGGAGTACGTAACTTAGAATCAATGGAAAATTTTCATATTTTTCTGAAATTGTTTAGTAATTTTAATATTTTCTGCATGTTCAGTTTTTCTAAAATTCATTTTGAATTTTAAAATTTATATTAAATTCTGAAAAAATTACAATAACGTTTCTTTAGTATAAAGAAGTCTTTAATTTTTTTACTACATTGATTTAAGTTTCATAGACATTTGAGTTGATTTAGTATCTTTATCCGTATCGCATTTGATTTAATGAAACATATGATTTTAAAATAGTTACCATACTTTCTAAATTCTGATTTCAACTTCTATATTTTTTTCTTACTTATCTTTAAGCTATTACAAAGTTTATGAGACTTTGATTTGAGCTAAAAATATTAATGGCTATTTTTGGGCTTTTCTTGTATTTAAAATTTTATTTAAATTAAAAAATACTCAAAATTTCAGAAAATCCAACTCTGAATTTTTTACTTAAAATCATCTGTGCGTGTGTCACTAATCCGCGCAGTCTCAAGCTTCGCCCTTCAACAAAATGCTCCAAATAAAAAATGGTACCCGGACAATCACAAGCCGATGAATTTTGTAAAGTCTAAAACATATATATGCCCTCAACTTATCTTACGATTTTTATCGGCATCCAAAACGTCGACTTAGATCTCTCTCTTCAGGCATTTTATTGGCATCACCTGTGTGCTTTTCTTTTCAATTCATTTTCCTGTTCTGGGTCTCCAGCTTCTACTCGCTCTTATGGTTCGTCCAAACGAGTGCATATACTTGCTTAAATCATATGTATACTAGTGTTTTAACTTGGTGCTATCACGTACATACATGCGTGTACACGCAGTTTCTATGTAATGGGTTCTGGTTTTTGCTCTGGGTATCATCATTCGGCTTTCTTTCAACTCTTTCCTGACTCCTAGTATCTTCAATCCACATCTTCACAATTGGGATTGAAAAATTACAGGACTCTTGGTCCTCTTTACTTCAATAACACCAACACTGCCAACTTAGCCAACATCACCGATGGCTTAGGGAGGTGGTGCACAGAGATCTTGGCAAGTTGGTGACGGCAAGTGGGCATGGTTTGACGACAACATGTTAGTGAGGTGGTAACCTTGGGGTCGTGGCAAGGCCAAAAATCTTAGGCGAATAGCAGAAACATAGGAAAAGATAAAACAATCTGGATGGTTCATTTTTTTTTAAAATGGGCGGTCTTCGATGGCTCAATGTTGCCAGCACAAAAGACGGTCGGTCAAGCTACTGTTGATGTAACATGGATGTCATATATTTCATACATGGAGCTACAAGCTTGGGAGCTATATGCACCCAAGCTTAAGCCAGCCCCCTGCCCTTCCCTGTAATGACCCGGTCCACAGCCTTATCATAGGACAATATCTCCTTCAAAAGGACTAACCAAATAAGTACTTATGAGTTTTTTAACAGGGTCTTATAAGGCAAATTACAAACTATGACACCCCCAGCAATTGGGAATAATACCCAGAAACTGTTGAAAAACGTTAAGACCATGATTCAACATTGATCCATCTAATGACTGGGGGATGGGGGGAAGAGGGAACCTATGGCAAACCAAAACATAAAAAAGAAAATCCCAATGCAAACAATCATAGGCCTTCATCAAATCCACCTTAATGGCACGTCTAGGACTCCTAAAATCCTCCTGTTGATAATTACACATCAATTACTGAGGTAGGAGGATTTTATCTACAATATTTCTAGAGGCAACGAAAGGCTGTTTGGGAGGGTTAATGAGGTCCCCAAGCACCACCTTAACACGATTAGCAAAGATCTTGGCAATGCACTTGTAAATCATGTTATAACAAGAAATAGGCATGCGTAAAATAATACTAAAGGGATTACTCACCTTGGGGATCAAGACAAGGAAGGTATGGTTTATTTCTTTGAGAAGGTGACCATTCCCAAAGAAATCTTGAATCGCATCAACAATCTCTTCTCCGATGATATGCCATGTCTTCTCAAAGAAGAGGGCATCATACCTATCAGGACCAGGGGCCTTACCACCCTTGAGAGAAAGAAAACCCTCCAAAACTCATCCTCGGTCACCTCCCAAGACATCTCACACTGTTGGGAATTTAAAATGGAGTTGGACATCAAGTTCCTCGGCTCTCTCAAACCTCGATAGTGGCCCAGACAATTAGACCTCAGCAACTTCTGAAAATGGTCTCAACAATAGACCCGTCAAACCTAAAGAGAGAACTAATCTTCTTGAAATTCCTTATATTATTCACTGATTTGAAAAAAAATTGTTACTTTTATCTCCCACATCAAGCAAGTGAATCCCTGATTTCTGCTTAAGGAAACTCTCCTCTTCCCCGCTCATTCGGGCAAAGTTATCAATTTTTTCCTTCTTAATCCGATGCCACACCGGATTAAGAAGGTTCGAGGCTAACATGGTCTAAAAATACTGTAAAGAAGTCCTGGCCTCGTGAAGTCTACCTGATATTTTGCCAAAGTGTGCTTTATTTGTGATACCCCAAAAAATACTGAAAATTAATCTAACCGTGAGTTTGATTAATTAGGGGTGCTATTTTTATTAAGTAGCAATATGCTGATGATGATTAAGAGTTAGGGAGCTAAATAAGGGGTTAGTGTGACCTTGGGGGTTAAAATATAATTTTGGAAAGTTAAGGGGCAAAAATATAATTTTAAAAAATATGGTGAGCGGGATGCATATTTTTATTAAGTAGTATCATTTCAATGATAATGAGGTGTTAGGGGACTAAAGGAGGGGTCATGGTTATTTTGGGGTCAAAAGTGTAATTTTTCAAAGTCGAGGGGTCAAAGTGCAATTTTGGAAACTTTGTGGGCTGTGCAATTTTGTAAAGTTGCACTTAGGTGTCAAATTTTGGAAGAAAGTGGTCATAAAGTGGCCACCTCCAACTAGAGTCTCGGATTACTCATGAAATCTAAAGATAAGTGAAGGGATCGGATGAAATTGAAACAAAAAGAAAAAGAAAGAAGGTGTTGGGGGGAAAACGCAAATACAAGAAAGTTATGAACATGAATAGTGTGTGAACAGTAACCCGTGAAGAACACAGCAAACAGAGGAGAAAAAGGAAGAAAGAAGAGAGGAAAGGGAGAAAGGAAGAACCTCGAATTCATTTAAGTATGATTTTAAACCCTGAATCGCGAAATTATGGAAGAATTGGATGAAATTTCTGTTGAAGAACATGTGATATATGTGTATATATATTTTGGCCGTGTATATAGATTCGGGGTGGGAATTGAAATGGAATTTTGATGGATTGTGTAATATGAGAATCAAGCACAACCAAGAGAGGAAATGGTTAGAGTTTCGCATTTGGGGAGTGTCTGGTGTGCGTGGGTGTGTGTTCTTCGGCCATGGTGGTTTAATTCAAATTGTGGGTGTTTAATTAGATGAAATTGTGTAAAGCGAATGGATTTAGGGCTTTAATGTGTAGTTGTAATGTGGTTAGGTGATTTAAGGATGCAAAAATGGAGATTTATGCATGATTATGTGGTGAAAATACCCAGGTATAAGGCTGGGTGAATGAAGAAGAAGACACGTGTGTGTGGCCAAGGTGTGTTATTGTGTATGTGTGTTGATGTGAATAGTGACTGTTTTTGTCATCAAAGATGGAAATCAAGTAAACAGGTCCTAATTCGAATTTAAAAAAATAGTTAGAGTTAGATTTAGCCAAAGTGCAAAAAAAAAAGACCCTAGTTAGTTTTAGGAGACCTGTATTGTGGAATTTTTTTTGATTTTTCCAAGATCGAGAAGGGGGTGAACGGATGCAGGAAGTTTAAAACTTTATGTTAAAATTTAAAATATCAAACCAACGCGATTTTGTGCGAAAATTTTATGAGGAGTCTGGAATACTGAGAAGTTCCATTTTCTAAGATTTCGGGTCATTCAGAAGTCGTTAGCTATTTTCTGCCGAACATGCTTTAAGCGCTCGGTCCGGACACCCGTTCGGGATTTTTGGACAAAAATTTTGTAAAATACTTTTTAGCTCAAGAATGAATTCAGGAGGCTTAAAATAGCATTTTAAAGCACTTTTGAGATTTTTCTGAGGCTGGGAACCCTCAGGGGCATTTTGGTAATTTGTCACCCGAAGAGGGGTATTTTTGTAATTTTTTCGGTAAAGTTTTTCAAATGACTTTTTTAGTTCGAAAAGGGTTGTAAACCACCTAAAAGGTTTTTTTGAAGATGATTTAGGGCGTTGCGGTGATAGTGAACCCTGGGGGCATTTCGGTAATTTGTCACCCAGAGGGGGTATTTTGATTAAAAAAATTTATAAAATGCTTTGAAAGGCTGTTGGTTTGGGAAGGGGTGTAAGACATCTGAAAAGTTATTTTGAAGAGGTTTTGAGATGTTTGTTAGGGCGATGGCCGTCAAGGGGTATTTTGATAATTTGTAAGTTGACGTCAAATTTTTGGAACGCGCGTTGTTAAATGTCCAGAACGGTGGAAGGTGAGGAATGGTGTAGATACGTCTAAAATGAGGGCAGGTTGTTATTGCTAATACGTCGATAAGGCTAGGTTAAGGATCTAGTTATATATTGGATCGGGTTAACTAGATGTCATAAAACGCTACAAGCAGTAAAAGGGGAAGGGGTAGAATAAGTTGTGCGTATATGTTGAATGATTTCTAATGAGTAGAGTATTATTTGACTAGGTGATGTAGCTCGTTGCGATCAGAGATTGCGAGTTGCTTCGGCTATAAGCCAACCAGGTAAGGACAGCGCATTTCTATCGTTGAGATGATTATTATGCCTCCAAGTCTTTTGAATCATTTGTACACGATACTCCTCGTGTTGTCTTTACTGGGCGATTTGCGCTCATTCCTTATGTTGTATTGTGCAAGCTATAAAGTTGATCAAGGAGAACCTTCTAGAAAGGAAAAAGAAACAAGTTAGAAAAGTTAAGCAAGGGGATCAGTTGTATGAGGTAAGACTAGCTAGGAATGGTAAGATAAGGATTGAGTTGCGAGATAGGTTGTTAAGAGTCCTACGACTACAGTCGTATATTAGGTTGTAAACATTCATGTTATTTAAAGACATGAAAGTCTTCCGCTGCAGTATGATGTATGTTTGTAAGAAAAAAAATTTGCAAGGACGCATTTTGGAGCTTCTATTAATAATATATGAGTATGAGGACATAGTTGCTCTGCATTCAGTACAGGGTTTTGAATGCGATTATGATTGATAACTCAGCCCGGTGACGTCACCTGGGTTAAGGGTGTCACATTATTAAAATCCTTGAGCTTTAGCTTAATAAGCTTGAGCTTTCGGACAACTCTGTACATAGCACAACTCACAACGGGCATGTTCCACACATCAACAACCAAGGTAAGAACTTGTGATGATTAGCCCACATATAAAAAAATTTAAATGGCTTGGGCACCTTGTCAACATCTCATTGGCTTCTTCTTTCCCTTCTCTATGCCTTTTCATTTTACCATCAGAATTATCGTCGTCATTAGAATCATCGTCATCATCAAAATCTTCGTCTTTGTCACCATTATCGTCTCCATCATCTCCTTCTTCCTTGTCTCTTTTTTGCTTCCTTTTCCTCTCGTCGTCTGATCTCCGGACTCATCATCGGAATCTTCGAGTGCTCACCGCATTCTCTAAATCTAACAGTTTGCTTGAATCTTGGCCGTTGATATTTCCATCGAAGTCGTACCGATCAACATTAGAATAACATCATCGGAGCTGAGATGTCAATCTTGTCAATGTCACATCTCGAATATAATACAGAGCTAGTACAACATCTGAATTACAAAGGAACATCACAAAATACGTGCTTACAAAAATTTTCTTGAAATACAACTTAATTATTATAGCCAGATTCGCACCATCATTGTAACACATCCTTACTGAAGTCCAACGTAAAATCTCTTTATCTTTGACAGAGGTTTCTCCTTGTTCAAGCCTCGTACCTGAAAAAAATTAGATAAGGAATTAGCACAAATCACCCAGTAAGGATAATGTGAAGAGTATAACGCACAACACTTTTAGAAATATCGGAGAATCGATTATGAACTTCCAACAAAGGCAATGAATTTAAGAATGCCGAAGAACAAACATCTGCAATTAATCACCTTAAGACATCATCTTTGTGCAGACTGAGTGGGTCAAGCCTATCAGAATATCATCATTTCCACTTGGACAGAGTCATAGACTATACAAATGCAATGCAAGAGAAAACACTAAAACAAAACAATAATCATGAGAATAACAAGATAATAAAATCATCAATTTCAACTAAAATTAATTGCAATACATGCTCGACTTGACACGACACGACAGAATCTAGCGCGCTTTGTCCTTTTTGTCAGTTACTTTACTTTCACTGACCGCCATTTACTTTACTTTTTACTTTACTTCACTTCACTGGCCCTTCACTTATCGATATCCCTTTATACATGGTATTCATCTCAGTCTCGCGTGAATAGAAGTTTTCATCAAATGAACGGACTTAGAGAGTATTTCGATCATAAGTGCTTATCAAAGTATCAAGCTTCATCAACAGGTTGACTAAGGGAATTTATTCTACCTTAAGTCCTCGATGGCATAACTTAACAAGAGGTATTGGGTCATAAGATTAACCAGTGCTCAAGCATAATAATAGGATTTCAACATAAGAATAATAAATATAGTATGCTAAACGAAACAATGAATAGCATAACAGAGCTGCATTATCCTTACTTGTTTGGCTTTATAACCGATGAACTCCTCGCTGTTGGATTTTCTCAACGAACAGAAATACCTCTCCAAAAAAAATCTCTTGTTAGATAAATTTAAAATAAGAAACACACACACACACGTCTTTACCCCTTTCCTGCCTATCTGTCCAAAACTTATTACGGCTAGTCAGTTAACCGGATTTGCCCTATCCCTTAAAAGTGCATTAACCACACCACCACCCTTCTTGAACTTATTTTAACTTAAATTCCTCATTTCTTATGTTTCTTACTACTTAACCATGAGTTTTCACAAAATTCGTCATTGGAAGTGAAAAATTACCAACACACTCTCGAGCACAGGTAAAATTACCTAAACACCCCATGCCGACTCTTGCACCAATAAACACTCCAAAATGGCTCAAAATATCTTTTTGAAATAGTATAAAATAATTTTTCGATTGAAAAGTCATTCAGTGAAACTTTCGCTCAAAAATCCTATCTGGATAACCAAATCGAGTGCTAGGGAAGTAATTTTGTTAAAAATGGCAATCGTATTCAAAATGCCATGAAATTGTAGACGCTGAACTACATAAGGTTCCCATAAAATTTTCAGATTAAAACAACTTGATTTGGTATCTTTAAGAATTCAAAACACTATTTTAGGTATAAAAAATATTTGACATCCTTAGCAAACTAAGAAAAATAGACTCCAAAAAATACCAAAATTCACAAATTGTAGATCTTTTGAAAACAATAGGGGTTTTTCTTTTATGTTTGGCCAAATTTTGACTTAAAACTGTATTGCAAAAATGAAGGTTGAAAAGGATAAAAAGGCAAGACTTTTAGTGACAATAACAATCAATATTCACTCTCTTATAGATCAAACCCACACACTTCCTCACCTTCCACACACATAACTGCATTCTTATGGCTTTGCACTCCCAGAATCTCCTCATCAACATTCATATACCACCTTAAACACCACCATTTTTATTTACACCCTTCACATATTCCATCCTCACATAATTCCTCTCCAATTCATCTCACATACAAACTCATTGCACATAAACTCACACACACAAACACCCCCCACACTCTCTTCTACCTCTGTTTTCTCCTCTCACACACATCATGCATATTATGCACACCCATTCAATACAACCTTTAATTCCACTTCATGTCCCCTTAATTCACTTTAATTTCACTTCATTTCAACTGATTTAACACCACAACTTCATTTAACATTGAATTATATTAAAACATAATCATTTTAGCCTTAATTTCCCTCAAGATCACACACCAAAACACCAAGAACACACACTAAAAGCTGACTTTTTGCATTAATTTGAGGATCTGTAACTTCTTCAATTGTCCACGAAAATGCCTTCTGTTTGTT
>JAVXUP010003661.1:0-57960 GCA_033070095.1 Escallonia herrerae | reverse complement strand
AACATTGGATATCATGGTTTGCATAAGGCGTGCATGGACAAAAAGTGAACAAAATGGATACAAAATTACCTAGGGAAAGAAGACAACAGCAAATTTAAACAACGCATATGGCAGAAATTCAGGCAAGTTGACTCGATTACTAGTTCACAAAAACATGATGCCTTGCATCTTAATACCAACAAAGTAACATTAGACCTCAAGACCTTCATATGCTTATGGCCACGTCCATCTAGAAGACCGAAAGTCATGTCCGCGGAAAGACCATTAATTAGCTTCCTTATGCCCTCTGTATTCCTAAGAATACATCGGTCAAAACTGTCTTAGACTGCAAGGACGCCTTCAGTAGCTTCAACCCCTGACAAACAACCAAAGAGAGAACACTTTAGATTACTACTTCAAAATTTTGACGAGGAAATTGACATTCTCGCTCCGCACATGAACTAATTCGTTCCACCTTTGTCACTAAATATTGACATATATAATGATCAATTGAAGTAAACTAGTTCAAAATCAAAACTGAAAAGATCATTCTTCGTAATCCTACCAGACCCATAAAACATGTACACATGAAGAAGGCAATGGCCAGAATGATATAAATAACACAAACAAACTCGGGACAGGTACTAACACTGAGATCTTTGAATAGAAGTACTTAGACAAGGGCCTCTGCCAATATATACAGGGAAATGGCAAGGGGTCTGATCACTACATATAAGAAATGGCTTAATGTATACCTCATTAATCCCAAAATAAACCTCCTTCTCCTCGAGCGCACCAACTTCCTTGACATAAACCTGTTAAGCATCGTAATGCTAGAAATGGTGGACATTGGTTTAACAAACAAGTCATCCATCACCGTGTACGTGACCACACCCTTGTCAAAGCCACCTTCGTCAACCGAGCCCTTGTTTGCCGCGGGGGGTCCAACGTATGACAACCGAGTTGACATCTTCCGGGAACAATTACTAGTTGGGCAAATAGCAGAGGGATCATCAGAAACATAGTAATAAGAAGGATAAGAACAAGAATAAGTAGAACTACACGTGCAATTTCCACACGTGTAGAATGTTTTCGCAGCAGGTGCATCATTAAGCAAGAAAAAAGGGAATTGGCCTCCACGGATGGGTAACTTTGGTTTAAGGAGGGAGTCTTTCCGCTGATTGGGTTGGATGTAGGTTTCATTCAAATTTTCAATGCTTTCGTAAAGATTTGCCAAACAGCCAACCATCTCTTCCTTTGAAACGAGCCGAGTAACAGTACAAATCGGCAGAGAGAAGGTCGAAGAGAAAATCAACCACCTCTTTGCCTGCCTCTGCAAAAAGAACTTTCCTTCCATTTCTGTCAATCAGAAGCTTCAAGCTCATTTTGGTGGCTGCCATGGCTGTTACGTGACTGGATATGGACCACAGTGACCTAGATTTATAGACATCATATGTGCTGGGAATAGGAATGGACGAAGATTGCTTTAATGGCAACCTACTTAATTACCTGGAATTCTTAATTGACTGGTAGATGAGAGGGTATACAATTGCTTACCAGAAATTAACACACATTGAAGGGGAAGAGTCTCTATAATTGCTTCCCTTCTGGGAAACAAACAGCTGCAACCAAGTAAGTTGAATGTCCTATGGTACATGGGACGTGGACAGCCAAGTAAAAACTATTTAAGCATCAGAGTGGAATTCCATGAAAACTCAAAAAGGTGGAAACAAACACACAAGCAACAGAGTCTACCTCTTCTCCTCACATCCATACATGGCAACAAAAAACGTGAGTCCCGTGCATCTGATAGACAAGAAAAGACACAGATTCCTCTTTGGAGAACCAGGAAAGGACTTCGTTAATTTCCTTTGCCACATATATTTTCTCTGCCACTCGCACGGTCTTCAATCTTCTCTCTTTGTACAAGCTTCAAGCCCAATTTCCTGGCTGCTATGTGACTGGATCTGAAGCAGGTCACCTACATTCATACACACCATATGTGCTAGGAATAGGATGGGACGACGAAGATCGAATAAATGCTAACCGTCTTACTGGGACGACAAATACCAGGGGCAAATTATGCGTGCGGGTATTACCTTCCCAAGAATAACTACTGCAGCAATTGATGATACAAGTAGCCTACCAGTATATGCTATGCGTAGATGAAGGTCATAGCTTATTAATGGCGAAGGGCTTTTCTCTTTTCTATGCAAGGATTTAAATGCGGAAATTGTAAAAGGTGACAAGGTCAGAATAAAAGAAGCTCATGTCCCATAATGCATATTAAATATGAACAATGTTGAGTGGTAAAGCATTACAATAATATAACAAATAGTAGAAAGTAATTCAGCATGAATTTAGGATAATTTTGCATAGCTTAGAGTAGTGCGGGTATTACATAGATCAGAACAAGAGTCGCGAAAAATTAATGTTCTAAAGACGTTATTACATTTCTACTTTTGCTTGTGTTAATGACAGATAAATAATGTGCACATTTACAGGAAGAGAGGGTGGTCATGTTGCTCAAAGTATATAAGGCATATATGACACGATCACGTTGCTCATAGAAAATGCATCAAAGTTAACAATTGCTTCTCGTTCAATGACATCTATATCTATATAATATATAATAAGTGAAGCGTGAGCTTATTTGCGCTACACATCATCAAAGAGATATAACTTCTTTGCTTAACGCGTTATTACATTATATTTTCAATGTGAAATAAAATTATAACTATTATAAGTGTCATTAAAGGTTTAGAATTTTATCTTGAATGGGTTTCTTATTTTTGGATAGAATTCCTATTTTTTGATAAGTTAATTTTTATATTACTAAGCCTTATATAATTAAACTCTAAACGTTCTAAAACCCTAACTGATTGAAGAAATAACTTATTAGGACTTAGTTTTGACGATTGTATCCTTAAAACTATTCTCTAATATGAATTTAAAATTTTATATATCGTAATAACGAAAATAACATACTAGATTTGAAGAAAATAATGCTGCTACAATTGAGAATATTATCTTGAATGGGGTTCTTATTTTATTTCTTGATAAGTTAATTTTCATATTACTAAGTTTTATATAATTAAAAAAATAACTCTAAACGTTTTAAAACTCTAACTGATTGATGAACTAACTTATTAAGACTTAATTTTGACTATTATATCCTTAAAACCACTTTCTATTATGAATATAAAAATTCATATATCTTAAAAACGAAAATAATATACTAGATTTAGAAGAGAAAAAAATGGTGCTAGAATTGAGAATATTATTTTGGATGGGGTTCTTATGTCTTGATAAGTTATTTTTCATATTACTAAACCTTATATAATTAAAAAAAACTAATTCTAAACGTTCTAAAACTATAACTGATTGATGAACTACTTATTAGGACTTAATTCTGAATATTGTATCCCTAAACCACTTTCTAGTATCCTTAAAACACCCCCTGGCGGCCATCACCCCAACAAACATCTCAAAACTACTTTAATATAACTTTTCAGGTGTCTTACACCCCTTCCTAAACTAACAAGTCTTTTGAAAAAATTTTACCGAAAAAATTACCAAAATACCACTCTCCGGGTGGTAAATTACCAAAATACCCGTGAGGGTTTCCGGCATCAGAAAAATCTCAAAAGTACTTTAAAATTCTATTTTAAGCCTCCTGAAGTCATTCTTGAGCTAAAAAGTATTTTACAAAATTTTTGCCCAAAAATTCCGAACCGGTATCCGGATCGAGCGCTTAAAAGCCCGTTTGGCCAAAAATAGCTAAAGATTTTGAAATGACCCGAAATCTTACGAAATGGAACTTCTCGACATCTTAGGGTCCTCATAAAATTTTTACACAAAACCGCATTTGTTTGATATTTTAAATTTCATCGTAAAGTTCCGAACTTCCCGCATCCGTTCACCCTCTTTCCCACTTTAGAACAATCTGAAATGTTTTCACAACACAGGTCTCCTAAAAATAACTGGAGTCTCTTTTTTGCACTTTGGTTGAATTTAACTTTAACTAGTTTTAAAATTTCAAATTTTAAACTGATTACTTAATTTTCACATTTAGTGACAAAAACAGTATTATTCACATCAACACACACACTAGTTCACCTTCACGCACACACACATCATCTTCTTCATTGTTCAGCCGTGATGTTCATCCCACACCCACTTCACAACCACCAATTAATTCACCTCCAATCCATTCCAAGTTATTATGAATGCATTATTATACCTTAATTGCACTTTAACTCACGCTTAAACACACTTTTTAACACTTAATTCACACACATAATCTCATCCGTAACTCAAGAACACACACACACACACACACTCACGGCACACACTGAAACGCGCACACACTCACTAACACACCCTGCTCACACATAACCCCATCAAATCATGCCTTTAATTTCTAAAACAATATGCTTCCTTCTCTAATCTCTAACCGTAACCATGATCTTCCACAAATCCCAGCAAACACTTTCCTTCACAGCCATGTTCATGGCTTCCTTGTGCACTCCACAGTTACGAAACGCACATAAAAATACCACAAGCACACACTAGGGTATGCATACTACAAATTCATAGGCTTACCCTTGGAAAACAAGCTCGAATTCTCCTATTTTCTTCCCTATTTTCCCCCTTCCCCAAGCTGCCTTATTTCCTCTATCTCTTCTTCTTTCTGGTTAATGGGTACTGTTCATCCGAGATTTTCCTCTTTTTTTTTTGTTTTGTTTTTCTTTCCAATTAAAATCATATAAAAACATAAGATTAGTCACCACATGAGGTGGCATCTCCTTACACCAAAATTCTTGAAAAATTGACACGTAAGTTCTAATTTTTGGAAGTTTAAAAAAAACCCCTCAACTTTCAAAATTGCATTTTGACCCCTCAACTTTTTAAAATTACAATTTGACCCCAAAATCACCCTAACCATCCATGTAGCCCCCTAACACCTAATTATCATCAAAAGGATGCTACTTAATAAATATATGCATCCCGTTCATCATATTTTCTCAAATTATATTTTTGCCCCTTAACTTTCCAAAATTACATTTCAACCCCCAAGGCCATACTAACCCATTATTTAGCTCCTTAACACTTGATTATCGCCAACATAATGCAACTTAGTAAAATAATCTCCCATTAATTAATCAAACTCGCAATTAGATTAATTTTTGGTATTTTCCGGGGTATCACACCCTCCTCCCCTTAAATAAATTTCGTCCTCGAAATAGGGACAAACCTCATTCTGCAACTTGGTGCGGACATTATTACCGCATTAACGCCTTGGGTTTCAAGGTACTTCTTTGACCGCATGATTTTTCCTAATCAACTTTAACCACCAACATTCACGTAAAACATGTTCCTTCTTACATGCCTTCTTCGTTGGTGCTTCCTAATATGAGATATTATCTCAGCTTTCAACTTGTTCCAACTAGATCCCTTGCATAGAATTGGGATCAGACTTCCTCAATATTGACACGTGATACACGTTACGCAATTAACTCAATCCTGAACGTAGATCGAGTTTGTATGCTATCTTCTCAATCCTAGGCATGATTTTGAACTGTTCGATGAACCTCGGACTCAACATCCTCCACTTCTTAAATCGCATGATTCCTTTCCACAGTGACACTTATAAAATGTACTATGTCATCTACTTCAAACTTCAACATTCTATGCCTCTTGTCAGCATAACTTTTCTGCTAATTCTACGCAGTAAGATTTTTCTCTTGGGTATCGATCACCTTGTTTTCTATTTCCTTACACAATCTCGTGCGAAACAGTCTCGATTCTAACCACATTCTACAAATAGGTGTGTGATATCTTCGGCCATACAACACTTCATAAAGAGCTATTTTTCTTTTCTCGACCGATAACCATTTTTATAGGAGAATTCGACTAAGGGTAACTGTTTACCCCATGCTATGCCAAAATAATTAATGTAGGCCCTCAACACTCTCCCAATATTCATATCATACGTCTTAATTGGCCACCTGTCTGAGGTAAAAGGTCATCCTCATGGTCAACTTTGTTTTCATTTCTTTTTGAAAACTTTTCCAAACTTTAAAGATGAACCTTCAATAGTTACTGGAAAATCATAACGACTAACCACTTGCTTAACATAAGTTGGGCAAGTCGTTCAGAAAAACATTCTTCCCAAACAAAATAAATTGGGACATCTTAGTCAACCTATCCACTACAGCCCAGATGAATGTATATCTCTTAGTTGTTCGTGATAACCTTAACACCAAAATTCATCATAATGTGTTCCCACTTCCACTCAGGTGCAAAGAGTGGTTGCCACTATCTGGCGATCTTCTTATAATCTACTTTTACCTGTTAGCAAGTCAAACATTGGGATACAAACTTTTATATATCCTTCTTCATGAGAGGCCACCAAAATTCTTTGGGCCCTAACTTAGGGTACATTTTTTTCTCCCCTAAGTGAATCGACACTTAAAACTATGAGTACCCTTCACAATTTCTTCTCTCAATTCATCACTAGGTGGAACACATATCCCCATCAACATTTCTATCTTACTCCTTTCTAATCCCTGCTGGATCTCAACATCCTTTCATCTTGGCCTTAAGCTTCCTCAATTTCATTAAGATGCGTGGGTTGCATTTCCATGTGAAACAAACTATTACTTCCTTTTCTCCTTACTCGAACTTTGATTTCGAGTTGTTTACATTCTTTTCAACTAGGCGTAACAATCATCGCAGTCTATTTTCTTTGATAAGGCATCTTAGAGAGATTGGCAATCACTCTCTGGTAACCTCCGATTGAGCTTAGGAAGCTACTAATCTCAAATGCCGACTTTTGTCATTCCCCATTTGTCACATTTTCAACTTTCCCCAAATCTCCTAACCTACTTCCGCATCAACCCCATACAACTTAGCTTTCTTAAAATTTGTTAAACTTGCCACTACACAAATTCTTCCTTACCTTTCATATCATCCCTAAAGTCACCAATAAGGTGACGACACGATGATCAAGTGCTCTCAAAGAAACTTGATTCCTTAAATTCATAGATGCCACAAGGGTATTAATTAATCCACATGGCATCACCACAAATTCATAATGCCCGTCTCTATTCCTAGAGACAATCTTGACAACTTCATCCTTCTTTATTCCTTAACTGGTGATGACCCATTCTAAGGTCAACCGCAGAAAGAAAACACTTAGCACCCTACAATTGATTGACAATACACAGTCAATACATAGTCAACTTTTGATAGGCAATACATAGTCTCATAAACCCCATCACAGCCTCTTTCACTTCACCTTAAACATTAGTTCAGTGACTTGTTCCCATACTTAAGATATGCTTTACTTGCCCTAACATAGTCCACACCCTCGTGCCCCAATCCACATCATCTGCGTTTTTTCTATCTCCTCTTCTTTGTCCTGAACTTTGTCTGGACTGTTTATCATGTACTCGTTTCTTAAAATTCTTCCCACTTTTTCAGGTTCAGCTCTGGATTCTACCTCTTTTCCATCCTCTCACCCTTATTTCTTCCCAGACATCTTCATTCTCTGCCTCCATCACTTAGTTTTTTTCCTACTACTCTCATAGTAATTCCTCATTAGAATCCCCTTACCTATTCCAACTCACCTCATTTGTTCCACCTTTCACATTTTTTTTCACCATCTGATGAGGGCAATTAGGCCAACTCACTAAATTCCCTAACATACCTTTCTATCCTTCCATTTAGCATGGTAAACGTGTCTCCAACGTACTCTACAATTTAAGAAAAAATATTTATCATCAACATGTTACTCGTGCCTATTCCAGGCAATGTAAGCCAAATAAGCTACCATCCTCAACTTGTTCATGCCCGTTCTCAACAACTTAAAACTCCTCTTATACATATGGCTAGCAAAAATTATCTTTTTGACGTTTCCCCACATCTTGTTACTTTAACTATCTTCTCCATTTCTCAAATTCACGTAGTCGTCTATACTAGACCATTTCCCTCCCGTGGGATTTCATCTGGGCGGGCATCTTGACAGTCTCGAGATCTACACTTTTTTCTTCCTTTTACTGGGGTTGTCACCAGTCATACTTTTAGAACTCCCACAATCTTTTATAGAAGTCTCATTAACTCTTTCTAAAGGTCTTCTTGACCTAATACCACTCCTTGCTTATTTCTTTCACCTACGTCCTCAACATTCACCATAATCACCTCTATTGAGGGTCCCTCTCTCGTCTTTTCGAGGAAGGAGTAGCACGATAATTAAAATGATGCATCATAACATTAACCTTCATGCTTAAATGACTAATGGTTATTCATCATTAAGCGACATTTTCCTACAATAGTATGTAAATGATACTAATTCCCCATCACCCTTCCCCTTCTCAATCATAACTTTAGGTCCGATTTCAAAAGCGGACTCCACCCCTATTTGTATGCCCTATCAACCTCAGAGAAGCCATAACGCATCTTTAACAATTTCAGGCTTCAATGACTCTCTCTTAGAATCAATTGTTGCATGTCTTCACGTATTGCCTTATCAGGAGGGCAATCACGAACAACATGTCATATTTTTCCGAGTGACCTGCATACTGGCATCCACCGTCTCCCTCTATATCTAATTCGATACTTAATTCATGTCCTCTCATTCAACTTTCAATCTCTTTATCGTTTAGTTAACATCGCTAATTTGGGACTCGAACTGACTTGTCGATCAGTCCCCCCCCCTCTTTTCCTTATCACTTGGAAGTACTTTTTCTTCCAAAATCTCATTAAAATTCTACTCATTCTTAGCCTTAGCTCCTCATCTCTCCACTCACGGTTTACACAATAAAAGTGCTCAACCTCAAACATCTTTCTCTACCAGGTCATTTTATTTCAAATTTTTTTTCCAGATCTCGATTCAGTTCTCTCAACCCTAATTCCATCTTGTTGACCTTCTCATCAGGATTCTTTTTCAAGATCCGACGTCGCAACCTTATCATCATCAAACCATTCTTGTAAAGCTAGGTCAACCAACTTTTTTTTCCTTTCCCTACAACAATAGTAGGAATGCTAAGGTCACAATATATAAGCCTTAGTCAACCTCAGCACACATATCTTAACCATCCTCCTAGTTCGGCCAAATCATCAAGATTTTTCTTCTACTTCTCTCATCAACAACTTAGGCCTTCCACCAGACACTTCATGTAATAGCCCGATTTTAGGTTTGAATTTTTGTAATTTTTAACAAATTTTACTAAATTCTTTTAAAGGAAATTTTTACAAGTAAGAATATTTGCATCTTTTTAGTGGAAAACTGTCACCTAGCATTGGTATATTAAAAAATTTAGGCGGCTTACAACGACAAAATTGGGGAACACTAGAATTACGATCATAGCGACAAAATTGAAATCATAAGATATGATTTACGATAGTAGTTATTAATAACATTGATTGAGGTATTAGTGGCAATTAGCGAAACAATAATTTATGAACTTTTGGTGATGAAATTCTTTTGTTGGCATTGATATTTTTTACGTGACCCCTTTTAGCAACACATAGTGGAACGGATTAGCGTAACAATCATTAATAATTTGCTAACATGTAGTTCATTGTAAGTATTTTATTTTTGAACCATTTTTCACAATCATAAGTTGGGTTATAAGTTTTAGCGACAAATGGGAGTGTAGGTTTTCTTTTCAATTTCTAATTAGGGTTTTCATCCTACATATATATTTATACATAAGACATAGTTATGGGGCAGCCACCCTTCTAGCCGTCAGACTCCATCTTGTTCACGGTAGAGAGAGATATCGAGAAGAGAAAGAAGAGAGCTTGAAGGGGAAATTTTCCGGCAAGCTCCGGCAATCGCGTAGGAATTTCGGTAAGCCTTCTTTTAGTTTTTCTCTCACTTAGTTTATGGAGATCAGTTTCAGTTTCATTGTTGTATTGCATATATGACTGTGGGTATATGGATCTATTGGATGTGAGAAACTGTGAAGAGGGAAAATAAATTGTTGAGAGTTTAAGGAGTTTAGCATTATGCCGTGAGGTTGCCAAATATGGTGAGTGCATGGTGGGCACAGGTGAACGGGTTTGGAGCCATGAACGGCCACGGCTACCGGGGATATGAGTTGCGGCACTGCCATGGATCATATGAGGGTAGAAACAAATTCAGTGGCTGCGATCTAGATAGAGAAAACAACCATGATGGGGCTGTGGGTATGGAGAGAGAGAGACCTGCTATGTGGGTGCTGAATGTGTGAGCTGTTGTATATGGGGACTGCAGTGGAAGAATCTAGGTGACAGTGTGTG
The DNA here is from genome assembly GCA_033070095.1 of Escallonia herrerae. Lineage (NCBI taxonomy): Eukaryota > Viridiplantae > Streptophyta > Magnoliopsida > Escalloniales > Escalloniaceae > Escallonia > Escallonia herrerae. The sequence continues at coordinate 47,691 of JAVXUP010003661.1, read as the reverse complement.
GGTATATGCGTGAGTTTTGGTGTGCGTGAGTGTTGTAAGTGTATATGCGTGTGCGTGAGTATTGTCTGGATTTATGCGTAAGGTGTGTGCAGTGTAATGTGTCTTGGAGGAGATGAAGAGGGAGTGTGACAGCAAGAGAGAAAGGAAACTTGGGAAGAAAACCCCACTGCCAATGTGGTCTAGTGTGTGTTTACGTGTGTAAGAAATGAACAAAGGGCACGACACTGCTATGAGGTAGTGTCTATTTTTGTGTGTTTAGCGCCCAACAGTGAGGCAATTGTGTGTGAAAATGTGGGTATAGTGAGTAGCTAGGTGTATGTATGTAATGTGTGACGAGGTGTATGAAATGGGTTCAAAGAAAAGAAAAAAAAAGGGTGAAGGAAGAGGGTAGCAGGTGTGGGTTGTGCCCATGAATAAATTGAGAAAAGAATGAGGCTACTGCCGTGAGGCAGTAGCTTTGGGAAGACCTACTGGAAAGTGAAGGCAAGAGATGTGCTTGTGTGAGTATATACATATGAGTGTGTGTGGTTGTTTATGTAATGTGAGTGTGAGGTGCAAGCAAATGAGAGAGTGCAGGTGAGTGATAAAGTGGTTTCAGGTAACACTGCTGGGTGAGTATGAAGGAGTCGACAGTGTAGAAAGAGGGAAAGTCCTTGTTTTAAAATGGGACTAAAAAATGTCGCTAAAAAGCTATCTTATTCCGGCAGTCTCTTTTTGAATTTTTAAAATATTATTTGGACAAAACTCAAAAAAGTAACTTAATTTTGCAAGATCTAGACACAGTAAAAGTTTCAGATTTTTCGGAGCTCGATAAGCATGCTAAGTAATTTTATTCGTAAAAGAGATTTCGGTACATTTTTTAAATATTAAATTAAGTTATTAAATTATGATATTTTTATAATAGTCTTACATAGCTATGATAATGTATATTCCAGAATTTCAAAAGTTTTGAAAGTCGTTTGCTATTTTTAGCGTTCTTAGTAGTGTAGCGCCCGAATGGATATAGCGTAGCGCTTTATTATCATGATAGTTATTAAATTATTCTAATGACTCTTTTAGGCTATATTTGGGTGGATAAGGTACTTTAGGCATTGGGAGAAAATAGGTAATTATACATAAGTCGGGGGATGGTTGGGTAAAGTTTTACTCATCTAAAAGAAACATAATACATAAACGTGCCCGAGCGACAATAAATGACGTCCGTATGATTTGTTATTTAGGTTTTGATAGTCAAGAGCAAGGAGCGACTGTTGATCGAGCTCAAGAACCAATTACTGAGCAAGTTAAGTACTCTTGCCATATTCCTCCGTATACCCTATTTTCCGTCTACGTATATGTACAAATGAATTGTTCAATTAAAAGTTTAAAGCCTTTTTGCACGCTACTGCTTTTGTGTAAATTGTTTGATGATAAAATGCATCAAAAATGCCATGAAATGTTTTCTATGAGTAGTGTTTTTAAAGTTGGCTCATATATGTTGAATGAGACGGTATTCTGGCTCGGTTGTTGCGCCCCATATCCACGAGGAAAAGTTGGATTGTTGGGTCCTGGTCAACGGGATGATACGTTGAGGCACAGTACTGTTGCTCGTGGTGCGCCCTTGCGTCCACAACAATATGTATCCCAGACGAAGGAGGGATTGTGGGCCCTAGTCGGGGGGCATACCGTGACCAAATAATATTTATTCCGGGTGGAGTAGGGATTGTGGGCTCTAGTCAGGGGAATGTACGCTGACCCCAGCATACCTATGTTATGAAGAACTGTGATAGTTGTTAATGAGCCTTCTTGATGTCATGCATCATTACTGTGAATCTTGGATGAATTGCTTTCATAAAGTAGGTATATGTATAATATCTCTTGTGAAAATATTTATCAGTTTTAAATTTGAAGAAAACCTTGGCCTGTTTTTATGAATCCCAAAACCTATTTTAGGGATATGGTATGTGTACTTACTGAGCCCCAAGCTCACCCCATTTTATAAATGTTTCAGGCGATCAACTAGATGAACATGAGTATTGCGAGGGAAATGAGAATGAAGCTGCGGGAGATGCTCGTTAAGAGGCGGAATTAAGTTCCATGAGAAATTATGATATTGCTGGTTTATTCTAGAATTGTTTGTAGTGTAGCTCCAGGAGATTTCCTTTAAATAAATTATATCAGTCATTATGGAGGAATTTAATTGAGATAATTTTGGGGAGATCTATAAGGACCTTTTTAGAAGTCATATTATGGTATTAGTTAATGCATGATATTAGAATTTGTTGATAGGTTTAAATAAGGCCTGGCAGAGCCCTTGATTTACGTCCATTGGGTCTGCGGCCGGTCACTTGCCTAGCTCGCAAGCCTGCCCGTGGGTTCAGGTCGTGACAGAAATGGTATCAGAGCATTACGATTTTGGGATGTTAGAATTTAAGAAATGATTTTCCTAGTTAGGTTATATGATTCTATAGACTCGTATCTAGACTAATGAAAATGGGGATAGGATGGGAAATAAAAAGGCTTTGACTAAATAATTTTAGGAATTTGTTGATACGTGTCTTTATTGCGAGTTTGTGAAAAAGGTTAAGTAATTAGTTATTAAGTTAAAGCAATACATCTGGTGGTAGTTGGCGTAAGCTTGAGATACTGTAGACTCCCAAGCCTAAGATAATATGTGATTGAGATTTAACTTTGAAAAGGTGGATTAGGTTTTGACCATTTTTCTTTTATCTGATGTTTCAGCATAAGATTGAGATTGGGCCAATTACGCAGTAGTTGACCGATACTACTCACCGTTCAAATTTAAAGATTTTTAACAGTACCCAAAGAAGATGGTTGAGAGATAGGATTATGATTTTCTTGTGCATGGCTCTAACTGCTAGTGGCTATAGGCTGTGCTATGATTGAAAGATATAAGTGTTATGGTAGATTAGAGACCTAAACCTTGGGGAATGCATGATATATATGTGTAACTATATTTTGGGTATTTTTAAGCTAATACTTTTCTCTGTGTTGGATTTTGGCAACAATATGAACTGGTTGTTTTAAGGTATTAGAATGCGCATTGAAAGCATGGCAGTCAAAGTTTTCAGTCTGAGGGTGTCATGTGTAAGTGCACATAGACATTGTTTAAACATATTGACTAAATCTTAATGGTATGCTTCATAGGTTGCCTGATAGTATTGATTTTGGCGTCAGACTAATAAAAATAGATGGGAGAAATATTCACCGCTAGGTGATCTCATGATTTTGGTTAGTGAACTCCAAACATATTGTACTCGTTGATTTACATAAGTGAGATATATTCCGCCTTTCATCTAACAAACTCTTTTTTGCCTTAGCTATAGGATGTCTAGACAAGAAGCCACTATCGAACCTTCTATGGTCAAAGGAAACTCCTCATTATCCCAGAAGACATCGTTAACCGAGGAACCTCAAGGGTCTAACCTAAGGACATTGGCGAATCCGCATTCTAGGGCCATATGGGCACCTACATCTGGCAAAGAAGGGAGTAGGCGTGCTAGAATTAGAGTAGCAGCGAGAAATAGACTTCAGGAAGATGACGCCTTTCCACGAAAGGAACTGCAAAAAACTTGGAATGGCCAACGGAAGAACTTCCAGAGGAACTCAGCACCTTGGGGGAGTAGAAAAGCTAGATCGATGCCATGTCGCAGGTGTAATCACTTTCATCCTGGTCGACTTTGTAGGTGGAAAACAAGAGAATGTTTCTCATGTTGACAAGAGGGTCATTTCATTAGGGATTGCCCTAGAATTGGGCCACAGAGTCAACCAAATGAGGATGTAACAGGACCTCTTGCAATGACAAAGGTTCTTGCCAAAACCCAGCAGGACTCGCAGGCATTCAATTCAATGGTTACAGGTGCGCTTTCTATTCATTCCATCCTTGCAAAGGTTTTTTTTTCTTCCTTCTGATTTAGTATTGTAGGCATATAATCTTGGTTCTAATGAATGAAAATGGCTGAGTATGTTATTTTAGTTTGGCCATGGTTCAAGTCGGACATAAGTTAAGAGCATTACGGTTTTGGGATATTAGAGTTAAGTAATGATCTCGATGGTTAGGTTATAAAACCCTAAGTGATTATCCAGGTTCTGTAGCATCAGGTAATATTTATGTTTGCTTAAGCTGCAATTAGTGATTGTGACTCAGGTTTTGAAACTTATATACCATTAGGTGGATTACTTCGTTTGATTGAAGCTAGATTAGGTTGGTTTAGAGAAATGTTTTTCTAGTTGTAGAAGCTGGATCAGAATGTAGAAACTTCTGGAAGGTTATGTGATCTCTTGAAGTTTTGCAAGTGCTAGAGTGTAAGTCGTGACCTAGTAAGTTTGAGCATAGCATTATAGTTTGAACAGGAATTATGACACTTAATATTCGTCGGTGATAGATTTTGGTGCAGAGGTTAAGCATTGCTTATGTACCCGAGTTATAGCAAAAGCGCAGTGTCTGGACGTTGTAAGTATAATGAAATTCGAGGATGAATTTCTCTTAACGGGAGTAGAATGTAATATCCAGGCCTCAAATTAAGACTACTGTTAGTTGTGATAAGTTTACTTAGACTATTAGCGACCATTGCTCGGTTGGTAAGATTTCACTGTTTAGTGATGAATTGGTTGTATAAGTGGAGACAGAGTAACATGTTGAAATACTCCAGTATGACAGAACGTGTGATTTAAGAGTATTGATATTCGAGGTACGACTTATCAGTGGGTTAAAGAGTGTTAAAGGCGTGTCACACAGTTTGATGCTTTAAGGTCTTTAGTGCATGTACCTATAAAGCTGCTTGAGATTATATCCGGGTTTGGTTGTCCGTCATTAGGGTAGTATGTTGATGGTTATCTGACATTAAACATGATAAAGATCAGCTGTGTAAGGAACACCAAATTTCGATGACGAAATTTCTTTAAGGGGGAGATAATGTAATATCCCGATTTTAGGTATGAATTTTTGTAATTTTTAACAAATTTTACTAAATTCTTTTAACGGCAAATTTACAAGTAAGAATATTTGCATCTTTTTAGCGGAAAACTGTCACCTAGCATTGGTATATTAAATTTAGGCGGCTTACAACGACAAAATTGGGGAACACTAGAATTACGATCATAGCGACAAAATTGAAATCATAAGATATGATTTACGATAGCAGTTATTAATAACATTGATTGAGGTATTAGTGGCAATTAGCGAAACAATAATTTATGAACTTTTGGTAACGAAATTCTTTTGTTGGCATTGATATTTTCTACGTGACCCCTTTTAGCGACACATAGTGGAACGGATTAGCGTAACAATCATTAATAATTTGCTAACATGTAGTTCATTGTAAGTATTTTATTTTTGAACCATTTTTCACAATCATAAGTTGGGTTATAAGTTTTAGCGACAAATGGGAGTGTAGGTTTTCTTTTCAGTTTCTAATTAGGGTTTTCATCCTACATATATATTTATATATAAGACATAGTTATGGGGCAGCCACCCTTCTAGCTGTCAGACTCCATCTTGTTCAATGTAGAGAGAGATATCGAGAAGAAAAAGAAGAGAGCTTGAAGGGAAAATTTTTCGGCAAGCTCCGGCAATTGCATAGGAATTTCGGTAAGCCTTCTTTTAGTTTTTCTCTCTCTTTGTTTATGGAGATCAGTTTCAGTTTCATTGTTGTATTGCATATATGACTGTGGGTATATGGATCTATTGGATGTGAGAAGCTGTGAAGAGGGAAAAGAAATTGTTGAGAGTTTAAGGAGTTAGCATTATGCCGTGAGGTTGCCAAACATGGTGAGTGCATGGTGGGCACAGGTGAACGGGTTTGGAGCCATGAACGGCCACGGCTGCCGGGGATATGAGTTGCGGCACCGCCATGGATCATATGAAGGTAGAAACAAATTCAGTGGCTGCGATCTAGATAGAGAAAACAACCATGACGGGGCTGTGGGTATGGAGAGAGAGAGAGACCTGTTGTGTGGGTGCTGAGTGTGTGAGCTATTGTACATGGGGTGTCACGACCCGAACCCACGGGCAGGCCCGCGAGCTAGGCACGTGACCGACCGCAGACTCAATAGACTCCAACCGAGGGCTCTGCCAGGCCTTACTCGCTAAAACAACATATAATATGCAGCGGAAATTAAAACTTCTACTACTTAAATTACATTTTCATACTTGAATACAACATTTATGCTAACACTCATCATAACACTGATTTGTTAACAACCAAACTAACCCAACAATCTAAATCTTTATTGACTCAACCAATACAGTCTCCGGAGCTCAGTGCCAAATTGTTCCTTCATATGCTCGTCACCATCACCTTACTTTCAAACCTAAAACGATAAGTAAGGGATAAGCTTCCACGTGCTCAGTAAGTAACCAATGATTCAACTAGGTGGACCATAGCATGTCAGAAAAGAACTCACTTTATACTGTAGCATCATTAAGATATCTAAAAATCATAGACTTGATAATCTTCGGGTAAAACAAAACAAAGTATATGAAACCAAAAACTTAAGCATATAATGATTATCGCAAAACTTCATAACAACCAGTTCAATCCCAACATTAGCTCAGACGATATGCTGCGGTCAGCGTACAGGCCCCACTGACTAGGGCCCGAAATCCCTCCTCCATCAACGATAAATAATCTGTGGACGCAAGGGCGAACCACGAGCAACAGTACTGTGCATCAACGTACAAGCCCCGTTGACCAGGGCCCGAAATCCAACTTTCCCCCGTGGATATAGGGCACAGCAATCGAGTAAACCAAAAACCCCCTTTGGGTTCATCATGAACAAAATCACTCATCAATTGATTCTCAACCATCCTCACATCCTTTCAAGAATCATCAACATGTTCAATATTCACAATAACGTCAATACAATACATTTCAAATCCGAGTTCCATTTCATTTTCTAGGCAAAACATTATTTACATGGTGGTCTGGTTTTTCTTCGATGAGAATAAAACACTAAAACCTTTTTGGTAATTTAAGCCAGAGCAGTTAAACGTACTTAAAACGATCAATACTAATAAGCTACACATTTTTTTAATAGTAGATGAACATATACGTTGCATATAAAATTACTAGTTGAATCAAAGGGTCACTTACCTGACGCTACACATTCCCCACATCGAAATCTCCGGAGCGACGATCATGCTGCTACATCTGGTTCAAAGAATCTTCAATGCCATTCTTTTTTTATCTTCATGTTCCCAGCTTTACTACAACCCAAAGCATCGTCAATCACGACGCAACATTCCCGTTGAACATGTCTTCAAGCAAATTCGATGTCGCAGTCAACTGCCCGACCTTTACATGCCGGTTCAATATCGTAACAAGTTCACCGTGTCATTCTTGGCATTTAATCACCGCTGCTGAGCATCCAATAATTCACCCGTTTTAATAACCTGCCAAGTAATCTTGCCTTACATAGTACTCAGTAAATCTCTAGAACTCCCGCTAACCATCACCTTTTTATATATGTTCATAACTTATACGCTTCCCTGTCCAAAATGCACAGACCTGCATAGGGTACACCTATGCCATGTATACATACTGTACACAACACACGCATACTCATCACACCACCTAGCTGCACAACTTCACTCCACCAATTGATTTTCACCCAATTAATTCGTCACTTCCAAAATCCTCCAAGCACCTAATACCCACCCTTCACACTGCAAAACGCACAACCAAGATAGGCACGAAATCGTACAATATAACATGACCACACTCCCACCACTCAATACACGTTTCTTCGACCAACGAAAGGCAATATCTTTCATTGCTTACACAATTTCGTGCACTAATTCACATGCTCCAACTCATCTATTTGCACACTGCCTCATACACAAATACATGCTATGTACCCACCATTTGTTCATCCTAAAACACACATTAGGACAAATACTGCTTGATACACCACTTCACCTTCCAAAGCACAAGCACACGTACACGCTAAGACACAAAAATATTCATATAGTCACAATGTATACCCACCCCATAGTATCCCGCATACACACCAAATTATCGACGATTGTCCGACACCAATAACACCCACACCTCTGAGAAACACAGACGTCGTACAACCACAGCTGTACACAAAAACCACCATCCACCACCAACACTACCACCAAATGACCACCACTGCACCCATTCATCAACAACACAAGAAACCACAAAAACCCATTTCACAATTTATACAAAGTGCCAAAAAGAACAGTGCTTGGCATAGTAAATCGCAGGCAATCGGAGCGTGTTAACAGCTGTCATCGGTGGTCATTGATTTTGGCAAATCAAGGCTAAAAATCGACGACGACTATGTCGCTCGCTGCAAAACTATAGTCGCAACACTAATTGGAGGTCCCAGTGGCCATGACGACTAGTCGGTGGATAGGGAAGAGAGCCGACAGTGGCCGATGGTCGTCCTTAGTGTTTATCAGTATTTTGGTCGGCCGGCGATGAATATCGCACGGTGGTGTCAGCGGGGCGTTGTTTGCGGCAAGGAAATTATGGAGGCTCGGTGAAGAGGCAGCTGGAGTTGCTCGCCGGGGATTGGGCTGCCCACCGAAGTTGTACTCGCCAATGACACTGATCACACGGTGACTTGGCAGTGGCCGCGATGCCTTTGGCTACGGCATGGTTGTCGCGAAGGTGTTGTGCGATGATGCTCGATGGAGCGCGGCCGGAGTTGTTCACCGGCGATGGAGCGTGGACGACAATGGGACACTGGAGATGGGAGCAGCGTTGCCCGATTAGGGCCTACGGCCTGCTCACATCTTCTCTCTTTTCTATTCATTTTCTGCCCACTTTTTCTTTCTCTCCCTTTTTTTTTTATTTTCTTTTGTCTAGATTATTTATAAATATGCTTTATTTTAATCTTTTCCAAAATCTTCTCCTTTTCTTTATCCCCAAATCACTCCCTATCATTGCAAAATCCCATATTTTTATCCCTAGCTCTCTCTCTCTCTCTCTCTCTCTCTCTCTCTCTCTTATTTTGAAATAATCAAATAAGATCTAGACATTTACATAATAACCCTAATTTAATTATTAGTTCTTTAGAGTCACGAGCTAAGTTTCGTTTATTTCTTTATTGCACCAATTTTTTTAATTATTTTTTTATAGCTCTGGTATTATAAATTGTCGATGATAAAATTGTTCAAACCAAACGTCGCTAAGACCTCAAAGAACATCACTCATAGAAATTGTCACTAAATTAATAATGACCGGGTAAACCTAGGTTCGGGGCATCACATGGGGACTGCAGTGGAAGAATCTAGGTGACAGTGTGTGGGTATATGTGTGAGTTTTGGCTATGCGTGAGTGTTGTACGTGTATATGCGTGTGCATGAGTATTGTGTGGGTTTATGCGTAAGGTGTGTGCAGTGTAATGTGTCTTGGAGGAGATGAAGGGGGAGTGTGACAGCAAGAGAGAAAGGAAACTTGGGAAGAAAATCCCACTGCCGTGGATGGTGCACTATTTGGGTTGGTAATGTGGTCTAGTGTGTGTTTACGTGTGTAAGAAATGAACAAAGGGCACGACACTGCTGTGAGGCAGTGTCTGTTTTGTGTGTTTAGCGCCCAACTGTGAGGCAATTGTGTGTGAAAATGTGGGTTTAGTGAGTAGCTAGGTGTATGTATGTAGTGTGTGACGAGGTGTGTGAAATGGGTTCAAAGAAAAGAAAAAAAAAGGGTGAAGGAAGAGAGTAGTAGGTGTGGGCTGTGCCTATGAATAAATTGAGAAGAGAATGAGGCTATTGCCGTGAGGCAGTAGCTTTGGGAAGACCTACTGGAAAGTGAAGGCAAGAGATGTGCTTGTGTGAGTATATGCATATGAGTGTGTGTGGTTGTTTATGCAATGTGAGTGAGGGGCAAGCAAATGAGAGACTGCAGGTGAGTGATGGAGTGGTTTCAGGTAACACTGCTGGGTGAGTATGAAGGAGTCGACTGTGTAGAGAGAGGGAAAGTCCTTGTTTTAAAATGGGACTCAAAAATGTCGCTAAAAAGCTATCTTATTCCAGCAGTTTCTTTTCAAAATTTTAAAATATTTTAGAATATTATTTGGACAAAACTCAAAGAAGTAACTTATGTTAATTTTGTAAGATCTACACACAGTAAAAGTTTCAGATGTTTTGGAGCTCGATAAGCATGCTAAGTAATTTTATTCGTAAAAGAGATTTCGGTACATTTTTTAAATAGTAAATTAAGTTATTAAATTATGATACTTTTATAATAGTCTTACGTAGCTATGATAATGTATAAAAGTTTTGAAAGTCGTTTGCTATTTTTAGTGTTCTTAGTAGTGTAGCGCCCGAACGGATACAGCATAGCGCTTTATTATCACGATAGTTATTAAATTATTCTAATGACTCTTTTAGGTTATATCTGGGTGGATAAGGTACTTTAGGCATTGGGGGAAAATAGGTAACTATACATAAGTCGGGGCACGGTTGGGTAAAGTTTTACTCATCTAAAAGAAACATAATACCTAAACGTGCCCGAGCGACAATAAATGACGTCCGTATGATTTGTTATTTAGGTTTTGATAGTCAAGAGCTAGGAGCGACTGTTGATCGAGCTCAAAAACCAATTACTGAGCAAGGTAAGTACTCTTGCCATATTCCTCCGTATACCCTATTTTTCGTCTACGTAAATGTACAAATGAATTGTTCAATTAAAAGTTTAAAGCCTTTTTGCACGCTACTGCTTTTGTGTAAATTGTTTGATGATAAAATGCATTGCCATGGAATGTTTTCTATGAGTAGTGTTTTAAAGTTGGCTCATATATGTTGAATGAGACGGTATTCTGGCTCGGTTGTTGTGCCCCATATCCACGGGGGAAAGTTGGATTGTTGGGTCCTGGTCAATGGGACGATACGTTGAGGCACAGTACTGTTGCTTGTGATGCGCCCTTGCATCCACAACAATATGTATTCCGGACGAAGGATAGATTGTGGGCCCTAGTCGGGGGGCATACCCTGACCGAATAATATTTATTCCGGGTGGAGTAGGGATTGTGGGCTCTAGTCAGGGGGAATGTACACTGACCGCAGCATACCTATGTTATGATGAACTGTGATAGTTGTTAATGAGCCTTCTTGATGTCATGCATCGTTACTGTGAATCTTGGATGAATTGCTTTCATAAAGTAGGTATATGTATAATATCTCTTGTGAAAATATTTATCAGTTTTAAATTTGAAGAAAACCTTGGCCTGTTTTTATGAATCCCAAAATCTATTTTAGGGATATGGTATGTGTACTTACTGAGCCCCAAGCTCACCCCATTTTATAAATGTTTTCAGGCGATCAACTAGATGAACATGAGTATTGCGAGGGAAATGAGAATGAAGCCGCGGGAGATGCTCGTTAGGAGGCCGAATTAAGTTCCATAAGAAATTATGATATTGCTGGTTTATTCTAGAATTGTTTGTAGTGTAACTCCAGGAGATTTCCTTTAAATAAATTATATCAGTCATTATGGAGGAATTTAATTGAGATAATTTTGGGGAGATCTTTAAGGACCTTTTTAGAAGTCATATTATGGTATTAGTTAATGCATGATATTAGAATTTGTTGATAGGTTTAAATAAGGCCTGGCAGAGCCCTTGATTTGCGTCCATTGGGTTTGCGGCAGGTCACGTGCCTAGCTTGCGGGCCTGCCCGTGAGTTCGGGTCATAACATTTCAAACGTCTACAGAATCATTTGCCTAAACTCTGATACCAACTTGCAACACCCTCAACCCAGGTGACGTCACCGGGCAGAGTGATCGACCATAATCACATTCAAAACCCTGTGTTAATTACAGAGCAACTACATCCTCAATCCTCATACTCATACATCATTAATAGACACTCCAAAATGCGTCGTTGCAAAAATTTCTTACAAACATGCATCATACTACAGCGGAAAATTTTCATGTCTCTAAACAACATGAATGTTTACAACCTAATATACGACTGTAGTCGTAGGACCTTATCAACCTATCTGGCAACTCAATCTTTATCCCACCATTTATAGCGGGTCTTACCTCACACAACTTATCCCCTTGCTCAACTTTTTCTAGCTTGTTTCTCTTCTCTTTTCTAGAGGGTTTTCCTTGATCAACCTTATAGCCTGCACAATACAACATAAGGAATGAGCGCAAATCGCCCAGTAAAGACAACACGAGGAGTATCGTGTATAAATGATTCAAAGGACTCGGAGGAATAATAATCATCTCAACGATAACAATGAATCAAGAGTAGTCAATAAATTTTCGAGATCAGCATAATTGTCAAACGATAATTTTTCTTTCGTTAGACTGAGCGGCTTTAAGGCCCAACAGAACAGCATTATTGCCACCTCCTCATGGACAAGACTGACTGACTGACTGACTATGCAAGTGAACACTAAAACAGGAATTTGAAAAGATAAACATCAACGAAATACAAGTCATTAAAATCATTAACATCGAAAGAAAATCAAATGCAATGCAACTTAGACACGAGAGACTAGACTCGACCAGACATGACAGACTCAACTCACGCTCCCTACATCCTCTTTGCCAGTGATCATGTTTCCCAGGCCATCCTCCTCATATTGATGTCCCATCTTATGGGATGTTCATCTCAGTCTCAAGTAAATAGGAGAGACACTGTCAACAAGTAGGGAACTCATTTAGAGTGGTTTCCCTAACCACGTTACAGCCAAGCAACAAGACATCATCAACGGGGCAGACTAAGGGAAAATTTATTCCACCTTATGTCCTCAACAACACAGCTCAACAAGGAATACCGGATCAGAAGATCAGCCGGTGTTCAGGCCCAACAACATGAGTTCAACGTGACATCATCAACATGGAGGACTTGGGAGAAATTTGCCGCAAGCCCTCAATAGCGTTCTTACATAAGAGAAATGTCGTTTATCAATAAGTGCCGACATTTCACAACAACAACGCAACGATTACCACAGCATCATTATCAACGATAGGGCGGACTCGGAGAAGTTACCACAAGTCCTCAATGGTGTTCTCAAAGAGAAGAGATATCGGCTATCAATAATTACCGGCATCTCACAACCACCACACAACAACCCCTACATAATATCATCATCAACTTCAAGTATGCTAATCGAATCATAGCATACTAGGACATGCATCATCCTCATTAAATTCTATCAACATGGCAGACTAAGGGAATTTATTCCACCCTAAGTCCTCAACAGCACAATTCAAATATGCATATACCGGTTACAATGGCTACCGGTGTCCAATCATAACGACAAGAATCCAACAACACGTCATCAACATGGCATGCTAATCGAACAATGAATTAGCATATCGAACCGCATTGTCCTTACCTGATTGGCTTATAGCCGAAGCAACTCGCAATCTCTGATCGCAACGAGCTGCATCACCTAGTCAAATCATATCCTGCTCGTTAGTCATCATTTAACATATATGCACTCCTTATTCTACCAATTCCCACTTAACCATTCATAGCATCTTACGATAGCTAGTTAATTCGATCCGATAATCAGATCCTTAATCTAGCCTTATCGACTTATTATCGATAACAACCCTCATTTTAGACATACTACCACTATTCCTCGCTTCCCACCCCTCTGAAGGCTAAATTATGTGCGTTCTCAAAAATTTAGCGCCAACATGACAAATTACCAAAATACCCCTAATGGCCGCTACATCACCAACACCCCAAAACCGCTTTAAAACTACTTTTTAGATGTACTGCATCATTTATATACCAAATATTCCCTCAAAAAATTTTAAAGGAAAAATTACCAAAACGCCCCCCGACTTATGCAAAATTACCAAAATACCCCATGGCGGCCATCACCCCAACATACATCTCAAAACTACTTTAAAATTAACTTTTTAGGTGTCTTACACCCCTTCCCGAACTAACAAGTCCTTTGAAAAAACTTTACCAACAAAATTACCAAAATACCCCACTCCGGGTGGTAAATTACCAAAATACCCCCTGAGGGTTCTCGACATCAGAAAAATCTCAAAAGTGCTTTAAAATTCTATTTTAAGCCTCCTGAAGTCATTCTTGAGCTAAAAAGTATTTTACAAAATTTTTGCCCAAAAATTTCGAATCGGTATCCGGATCGAGTGCTTAAAAGCCCGTTTGGCCAAAAATAGCTAAAGATTTTGAAATGACCCAAAATCTTAAAAAATAAAACTTCTCGACATCCTAGGGTCCTCATAAAATTTACGCGCAAAACCGCATTTGTTTGATATTTAAATTTTATCGTAAAGTTCCGAACTTCCCGCATCCGTTAACCCTCTTTTCGACTTTGGAACACTCTGAAATTTTTCCACAACACAGGTCTCCTAAAAATAACTGTGGTCTATTTTTTGTACTTTGGCTGAATTTAACTTTAACTAGTTTTAAAATTTTAAATTTTAAACTGATTACTTAATTTCCACATTTAGTGACAAAAATAGTCACTATTCACATCAACACACACTAGTTCACCTTCATGCACACACACATCATCTTCTTCATTGTTCAGCCGTGATGTTCATCCCACACCCACTTCACAACCACCAATTAATTCACCTCCAATCCATTCCAAGTTATTATGAATGCATTATTACACCTTAATTGCACTTTAACTCACGCTTAAACACACTTTTTAATACTTAATTCACACACACAATCTCATCCGTAACTCGCAAACTCAAGAACACACACACACACACACTCTCACGGCACACACTGAAACGCGCACACACTCACTAACACACCCTGCTCACACTTAACCCCATTAATTCATGCCTTTAATTTCTAAAATAATATGCTTCCTTCTCTAATCTCTAACCGTAACCATGATCTTCCACAAATCCCAGCAAACACCTTCCTTCGCAGCCATGTTCATGGCTTCCTTGTGCACTCCACAGTTACGAAACACACATAAAAACACCACAAGCACACACTAGGGTATGCATACTACAAATTCAGAGGCTTACCCTTGGAAAACAAGCTTGAATTCTCCTATTTTCTTTCCTATTTTCCCCTTCCCCAAGCTGCCTTATTTCCTCTGTTTCTTTTCTTCTTTCTGGGTAATGGTTACTGTTCATCCAAGATTTTCCTCCTGTTTTTTTGTTTTGTTTTTCTTTCCAATTAGGATAAAACCAATTAAAATCATATAAAAACATAAGATTAGTCCCCACATGAGGTGGCATCTCCTTACACCAAAATTCCTGAAAAATTGATACATAAGTCCTAATTTTTTGGAATTTAAAAAAAATCCCTCAAGTTTTCAAAATTGTATTTTGATCCCTCAACTTTAGAAAATTACAATTTGACCCCAAAATCACCCTAACCATCCATGTACCCCCTAACACCTCATTATCATCAAAAGGATGCTACTTAATAAAGATATGCATCTCGTTCATCATATTTTTCCAAATTATATTTTTGCCCCTTAACTTTTCAAACTTACATTTCAACCCCAAGACCACACTAACCCCTTATTTAGCTCCTTAACACTTGATTATCGCCAACATAATGCAACTTAGTAAAATAATCTCCCATTAATTAATCAAACTCGCGATTAGATTAATTTTCGGTATTTTTCGGAGTATCACAAGTATCTATCCCTAGTTTTAAAGAAAAATGATGTTTTCATTTTCTTTTGAACAATTTTTCTTCAAATAATCATCATATACAATGTTGTCATATGTTGCACCCCCGAGCAGAGTGCCAATATCAGCCAAACATTCTGCCCGAGCAGAGTGATGACCGAACACTCTGCCCGAACAGAGTGCTAGACTTAGCCAAAACATTCTGCTTGAGCAGAATGATGGCCGAACACTCTGCCCGAGCAGAATGCTAAGAATGAAAATAGTTTCTCCTAACTAATAGCAATTGCAGTAATAATAGTAACAAAAATAATCCGTGTCTTGAGGTTGTATTACTTAAGATCACCAAGAAAAGAGTAACAATATATAATAAATAATTGAAAAATTAGGGGCATAAACTATAAGTATAACTTGTAATGAAATAAAAAGAAGAAGATTATGGTAGTTTAATAGAAAAACTGATAGAGAATAATGTGTTTCCCTAAATAATAAAAAAAGATCAAGATTAAAAAGGAATATATAAAGAATTACTTTTGTCAAAATCTAGGAACTAATAGAATTATAAAGATATAAATAAAAATTTTGAGTGGTGGACATGTTAACATATAAGAGAGAGAAATGGTAAAATACATATATTTGGTTGAATTTCAAAAGGAAAGAAGAAATTCAAATCAAAATTTGTGTGTGTGCGCGCGCGCGCGCGCGTGTGTGTGTGTGAGAGAGAGAGAGAGAGAGAGAGAGAGAGAGAGAGAATCCAAATCATTATTACAAAAGTAAGCAAATTTAAAATATTTTAAAATTCAAAATAGGAAAGTCCATATGTCGAATTAAAAAAAGTGTCCAAATAAGCGATGACTGGACAACATTCTCTCAGTTTCGGCTTTCATATATATATATATATATATATATATATATATATATATATAATTGTAATATGCCTTATCCTTATTGATAAAAAAATTCCGCTAATAAATGGCAAATTTGTCAGTAAAACCCAGGTAGTTACCGATGAAACACTTAAGCCGTTGGTAAACTATTAGCTACGGGATTATTCCCAATAAATACATTAGCAATGTAGATTTCGTCGATAAAAACCTTTAACGATGGGAAATGTCATCGCTATAACCCTATTCTTGTGGTGGTTCATGCCCATTTTAAGCATCAGGTCAATGCTCGAGTTGACATTGAAGAAAACCCTAGGTGTGGCCAGGTCTAAGTTGAATTTTTTGGTACTAGAAGACTCGATGAAGTAGGATTTGGCATGGAGCACAAAATAAAGGGAGTGGATAGCGAGGTGGACAGAAGTGTGATTGGAGCCATCAGTTTGGGGGAATTAGGGGTTGCAAGGATCGGAGGGCTGGGATGGAAGGTAAGGTTGTGGATGGGGAAGGGGTGGGGGGAGTTTTTGTTGAGGTGAAGGACGACTTTGCTTTCGGCTGAGCCAGAGGTGGCAATGACGGTATTCTGAAGGCCTGTGCTAACGATGATTAGGTCGAAATAGAGGTCTTCCTAACATGTACTACTTTTCTTACTTAGACTTGTAACTCGTTCGCACTTGTGGTTGTGTTATGGGTTTGATGATGGTGGTCTTGGCCAAGAATTGTTTTATTGAGGAGGAAAGAATATGAAAGGATGGGTTTTAGACTCGGGTGCCACTAGGCACATATGTGCTAACCGAGATGTGTTATCCTCTTACTTAAATGTAGGGGAAGGTACCGATTACGTGTACGTTGGGGATAATCGGTCCGTACAGCATTGCAACCTACATCCAACCCAATCAGCAGAAAGACTCCCTCCTTAAAACGAAGTTACCCATCTGGGGTGGCCAAGTCCCTCTTTTCTTCCTTAATGATGCACCTGCTGCGAAAAAATTCTACAAGTGTTTAAGTTGCTCGTTTACTACTTCTGGTCTTTCTTATTGTCGTGGCCAAAAATTGACCGAGACCGAATGAGCGTCGGTTGAGACCAAACGAGCGTCGGTTGGGACCAAACGAGCATACGAGCAGACCTGCAAAGTACAACACGAGCAAACGGTGACGTGCCGGGACCCCCGAAGGGGGTTCCGGCAGGGAGTCTCCGATGCTTAAGTCAGTAAGCAATTTTGAGAGAGTATCTGAAAATATTAGATAGTCAGAACTTACCTTCTTCCCCTTTTTACTTCCATTTTATAGGCATGTATTGAAGGGTTGGTTACCTTTCCTTAATGGGGAGTTACTCTAATTAGTGGGAGGTTATAGGTTTTAATAGGCAGTTATTACTCATAATGAGATAGTGGGATAGTGGAAAGGTGGGCAAGTGTCACTCCCACTTCTCTAAGAATCAAGGAGCAGTTTTGATGCCACCTGACGGTGACAAGTGTCACCTTCTTAT
Organism: Escallonia herrerae; assembly: GCA_033070095.1. NCBI lineage: Eukaryota > Viridiplantae > Streptophyta > Magnoliopsida > Escalloniales > Escalloniaceae > Escallonia > Escallonia herrerae. Next base: position 29,742 of record JAVXUP010003661.1, on the reverse strand, counting down.
TGGTGGGTATTTTTTACCCATATCATTTGCCCCCCATTTCGTATTCTTTTGGAAGTAAGAATGCGGAATTAGGACGATTGTCGTAGCATCGAATTTTGGGCCTTTGTTTAAGGGTCCTTCGTATTTGGAAGTTTACCAGAAGTAAGGGTCTCGTCTACTCAATTGGCCGAGTAGAGGCCTTAACTGTGCTCGTCTACTCGGCTGGCCGAATAGAGTTTAAAAGATCTCGTCTGCTGGCCTACGCGAGCAAAGAGACAAGACTAATGTGCTCATTGCCTCGACCTGGTGAGTAGAGGCTTAGGAGACTTTGAAGGCACTTGTCTACTCGGCTTGACGAGCAGAGAGATTGAAAGGCTTTAATGTGCTCGTCTGTTTGGCCTGGCAAGCAGAGGCGTTCATTTGTTCGTCTGCTCGGATTCACGAGCATGCCAAGATCTCAGAGGGAGCTTGTATAGTCGGCCCGGCGAGTAGAGGCAGAGGGGTCTAATGTGCTCATCAGCTCGCCTTTGCGAGGAGAGGCTTAGACTTCCAATGGAGCTCGTCTACTCGGCTAGAGCAGAGACATGGGTCTAGTGCGCTTGTCTACTCGGCAGAGGCTAAGACCAAAGGTGCTCGTATACTTGGCTAGAGTAGAGGCATGGTTATAGTGTGCTCGTCTACTCAGCAGAGGCTAAGACCAAAGGCACTCATATACTCAGCTAGAGCAAAGGCATTGGTCTAGTGCGCTCGTCTGCTCGGCAAAGGCTAAGACCAAAGGCGCTCGTCTACTCGATTAGAGCAGAGGCATGGGTCTAATGTGCTCGTCTGCTTGGCAGAGGCTAAGAACAAAGGCGCTCCTCTACTCGGCTAGAGCAGAGGCGTGGGTCTAATGCACTCATCTGCTCGGCAGAGGCTAAGACCAAAGTCGCTCGTATGCTAGAGCAGAGGCATAGGTCTAGTGCGCTCATCTGCTCGGCAGAGGCTAAGACCAAAGGCACTCGTATACTCAGCTAGAGCAGAGACATGGGTCTTCATGGGCTCGTCTACTCGGCTGGGAGAGTAGAGGCCTTTATGGACTTGTCTACTCGGCCGGGAGAGTAGAGGAGTTATGGACTTCTCTATTCTGTCAGGAGAGTAGAGACCTTCATTGGATTGTCTACTTGGCCGGGAGGGTAGAGGCCTTCATGGGGTCGTCTACTCGACTGGGAGAGTAGAGGCCTTCATGGGGTTGTCTACTCGGCTGGGAGAGTAGAGGCCTTTATGGACTCGTCTACTCAGTCGGGAGAGTAGAGGAGTTATGGACTCGTCTACTCGGCTGGGAGAGTAGAGGAGTTATGAGCTCAGACAGGAGAGTAGAGACCTTCATGGGTTCGTTTACTCGGCCGGGAGAGTAGAGGCCTTCATGGGCTCGTTTACTCGGTTGAGAGAGTAGAGGAGTTATGGACTCGTCTACTCCGCTGGGAGAATAGAGGCCTTCATGGGCTTGTCTACTCAGCTGGGAGAGTAGAGGCCTTCATGGACTCGTTTACTAGGCTGGGAGAGTAGAGGAGTTATGGACTCGTCTACTCGACCGGAAGAGTAAAGACCTTCATGGGCTCGTCTACTCGGCCGGGAGAGTAGAGGCCTTCATGGGCTCGTCTACTCGACCGAGAGAGTAGAGGAGTTATGGACTCGTCTACTCGGCTGGGAGAGTAGAGGCCTTCATGGGCTCGTCTACTCTGCTGGGAGAGTAGAGGCCTTTATGGACTCGTTTACTCGGCTGGGAGAGTAGATGAGTTATGGACTCGTCTACTCGGTCGAGATAGTAAAGACCTTCATGGGCTCGTCTACTCGGCCGGAAGAGTAGAGGAGTTATGAGCGGAGTCTACTCGGCCAAGGGAGTAGAGACCTTCATGGGCTCGTCTACTCGGCCGAGAGAGTAGAGGAGTTATGAGCTCGTCTACTCGGTCGGGAGAGTAAAGACCTTCATGGGCTCGTCTACTCGGCCGGGAGAGTAGAGGAGTTATGGACTCATCTACTCAGTAGGGAGAGTAGAGACCTTCATTGGATCGTCTACTTGGCCGGGAGAGTAGAGGCCTTCATGGGATTGTCTACTCGGCTGGGAGAGTAGAGGCCTTCAATAGGTTGTTTACTCGGCTGGGAGAGTAGAGGCCTTTATGGACTCATCTACTCAGTTGGGAGAGTAGATGAGTTAAGGACTCTTCTTCTCGGCTGGAAGAGTAGAGGCCTTCATGGGCTCGTTTACTCGGCTAGGAGAGTAGAGGCCTTTATGGACTCGTCTACTCGGCTGGGAAAGTAGAGGAGTTATGGACTCGTCTACTCAGCGGGGATAGTAGAGACCTTTGTGGACTCATCTACTCGGCTGGGACGGTAGAGGCCTTCATGGACTCGTCTATTAGGCTAGGAGAGTAGAGGAGTTATAGACTCGTCTACTCGATCGGAAGAGTAGAGACCTTCATGGGATCGTCTACTCAACCGAGAGAGTAAAGGAGTTATGGACTCGTTTACTTGGCTGAGAAAGTAGAGGCCTTCACGAGCTTCATTCGAGGTCTAAGCCTCTCCTCGCAAAGCTGAGCTGATAAGCACATTAGACCCCTCTGCCTCTACTCGTCGGGCCGAGTATACAAGCTTCCTCTGAGATCTTGGCATGCTCGTGAATCCGAGCAGACAAGTAAATGAACGCCTCTGCTTGCCAGGCCGAGCAGATGAGCACATTAAAGCCTTTCAATCTCTATGCTCGTCAAGCCGAGCAGACAAGTGCCTTCAAAGTCTTCTAAGCCTCTACTCACCAGGTCGAGGCAATGAGCACATTAGTCTTGTCTCTTTGCTCGCGCAGGCCAACAGACGAGATCTTTTAACTCTATTCGGCCAGCCAAGTAGACGAGCACAGTTAAGGCCTCTACTCGGCCAATTGAGTAGACGAGACCCTTACTTCTGGTAAACTTCCAAATATGAAGGACCCTTAAACAAGGGCCCAAAATTCGATGCTACGACAATCGTCCTAATTCCGCATTCTTACTCCCAAAAGAATACAGAATGGGGGCAAATGATATGGTTAAAAAATACCCACCAATAAGAAGGTGACACTTGTCACCGTCAGGTGGCATCAAAACTGCTCCTTGATTCTTAGAGAAGTGGGAGTGACACTTGCCCACCTTTCCACTATCCCACTATCTCATTATGAGTAATAACTGCCTATTAAAACATATAACCTCCCACTAATTAGAGTAACTCCCCATTAAGGAAAGGTAACCGACCCTTCAATACATGCCTATAAAATGGAAGTAAAAGGGGAAGAAGGTAAGTTCTGACTATCTAATATTTTCAGATACTCTCTCAAAATTGCTTACTGACTTAAGCATCGGAGACTCCCCGCAGGAACCCCTTTTGGGGATCCCGACGCATCACCGTTTGCTTGTGTTGCACTTTGCAGGTCTGCTCGTATGCTCGTTTGGTCCCAACCGATGCTCATTTGGTCTCAAGACGCTTGTTCGGTCCCGGTCAATTTTTTGCCACAACATTTTGTTCATGAGTAATATCATCGCAAAATCCTGGCATTCCACGTTCGGGGAATTGCCTTGCCATCCAAAGTTTCCAAATGATAGGACCCTGGGCCCCCCAATTTAATCACCCTGTACGGCCTTCCCAATTTGGTGAGAGTTTTCCAATGGCATCCCGCGGGATGGAAACGTTTATTCGACGTAAAACTAGGTCACCGATACGAAAAGCGCGAGACCGAACTCTTTTATCAAAGAACTTAGCTACTCTATGCTGGTAGGCAGCAAGGCGCATGGCGGCTTAATCTCGCATTTCATCAAGGAGGTCTAAGTTTCCTCGGAGGCCAGCATCATTGGTGTCAGGATTGTATGTTATGACCCGAGCCGATGGCAAACCTATTTCAAGAGGAATGATAGCCTCTGTTCCAAATGCCAAGCTAAATGGAGTTTCACCTATGGCGGTGCGTGTTGTTGTATGGTATGCCCAAAGAATTTTAGGCAGCTCCTCCACCCATAACCCTTTTGCTCTATCAAGTTTTTTCTTCAGTCCTTGTAGGAGAGTACGGTTGGTAACCTCTGTTTGTCCGTTCGTTTGCGGATGTGCCACTGAGGTGAAATGATGTTTGATAGATAAATTAGCACAAAATGCGCAGAACATTGTATTATCAAACTGTTTCCCATTATCAGTGATGAGCACACGGGGAATGCCAAAAACGACAGATAACTGTGCGCCAAAAGAAATCCTCGCACTTCTTTTCCGTGATTGTAGCCAATGCCTCAACTTCAACCCATTTGGTGAAGTAATCAATTGCAATAATTACAAATTTACGTTTGGCGGAGGCCAGGGGAAAAGGTCCTAATATGTCCATACCCCACATTGCGAAGGGTATTGGACTTTTCATCATGGTTAAAGGATTGGGCGCTTGTTTCGGAATAGAGGCAAAACATTGACATGCCTCACATTTCTTTGTATATTCCAAGGCATCATGTTGCATGGTCGGCCAGTAATACCCTTGCCGAAGGATTTTGTGTGCCAAGGCTCGTCCTCCTAGGTGTTGGCCGCAAATGCCTTCATGGACTTCACGAAGTGCGTAATCTGCCTCTATTGGGGTGAGGCACCGAAGATAAGGGAGAGAGAACGATCGCTTGTAGAGTACACTTTCAACTACCGCATAGCGAGCTGAGCACGAGATAATACTTCTGGATTTCTTTGGGTCAATAGGCAAGGTACCGTTCTGAAGATAATCTTTGATTGGATCAATCCAAGACGATTCCTGCACAATTGGCAAAATTTCATGCTCAACGATACTCGGTTCATGCAGTAACTCCAAATGGACCGTGTGACCGAAACCTGACGGGTCAAGTGAAGCTAAACGAGAGAGTGCATCAGCTGATACATTGTTTACCCGGCTGATTTGAGTAATGCGGAATTGTGCAAAGGATGTGGCAAGCTCCCTTGCTTTACGAAGATAACCAGCCATCGTTGGGTCGCGGGCTTCATATTCGCCTGACAGTTGTTTCACCACAAGCTGAGAGTCACTATAAGCACTGAGTGTCTGTACTCTTATGGCATGAGCTAAATGCATCCCCACTATCAAAGCCTCATATTCGGCTTTGTTGTTTGTTGCCTGAAAATTAAAACGGAGGGCATATTCAACAATGAGTCCATCCGGTCCTTTGAGGATAAGACCTGCTCCACTGCCCATAGTATTTGACAAACCGTCAACATAAAGCGTCCATGCAAACACTTTCGGTTGGGCAACATGCGATTCGACTTCATCAATTGGAAGAGTACATTTGACAATAAAATCAGCTAATGCTTGACCTTTAATGGAAGGACGAGGCTTGTATTGTATGTCGAACTCTCCCAATTTAACTGACCACGGAACCAGACGCCCCGACAAGTCAGGCTTGTGTAATATTCGTCTGAGTGGTTTGTCTGTGAGCACCGTTATTTCTATGTGATTGAAAGTACGGACGGAGCTTCCTCGCGGCTATGAGAAGGGCAAAAGCTAGCTTTTCTGTAGTGGGATAGCGCAATTCGGCTCCTTGAAGTACTTTGCTTACATAATAAATAGGGAATTGCTTACTATCCTCTTCTTGGACGAGCACCGCACTGACGGCTAAATCGGTTATTGCTAAATAAAGGAAGAGCATTTCTCCTACAATTGGTTTGGAGAGGAGCGGTGGGGATGCCAAATATTCCTTCAATGCCTCAAAGGATGGTTGGCACTTAGCTGTCCATTCAAAATTTTTGATGTTTTTGAGGGCATTAAAGAATGAGAGGCACCGTTCAGCCGATCTGGAAAGGAAACGGTTTAGGGCGGCGATACGACCCGTCAATACTTGAATTTCCTTCACTTTTTGAGTTGCAACCATATCTCGAATGGCTTTGATTTTTTTTGGATTAGCTTCTATACCCCTGTGAGAAACCATGAAGCCTAGGAATTTTCCAGAGGATACCCCAAAAGCACACTTTGCCGGGTTGAGGCGCATGCGATACCTGCGTAATAGAGCAAAGCATTCTTCTAGATCTGAGATATGATCTATTACTCGCAAGATTTTGACGAGCATGTCGTCCACATAAATTTCCATATTTTTGCCCACCAAAGGCTTGAAGACTTTGTCAACTAATCGCTAGTAAGTAGCTCCAGCGTTCTTCAATTCAAATGGCATGACCTTGTAGCAAAAAAGGCCCTGATCCGTGATAAAGGTTGTTTTCGCCATGTCGTCGTCCTGCATTCGGATCTGATTGTACCCAGAGAAGGCATCCATGAAACTGAAGAGTTCATGTCCAGAGGTGGCATCAATTAAAGTATCGATACGTGGTAAAGGATAGCTATCTTTTGGACATGCCTTGTTTAAGTCCGTGTAATCGATGCAGATGCGCCATTTGTCAGTGCCTGCCTTGGGTACCATGACCACATTGGCTATCCATTCTGGATAATCAATTTCTGTGATGAAATCGGCCATCAGGAGCTTGTCTACTTCTTGTTTGATTATGGCCTGCCTTTCCGGGGCAAAAGGGCACTTCTTCTGCCTAACTGGTTTGTGTTTAGGATCGACCGAGAGACAATGAGTGATCACAGAGGGATCAATTCCTGGCATATCTGCTGCACTCCACGTGAAAACGTCCGCATTAGAGCGAAGAAAAGTGATTAGCTGATCCCGGACGGTGGGTTCCAAGGTAGATCCTATTCGCAATAGACGTTCATCGTCTCCGTCCTTTAGTGGTATGGATACCAGCTTTTCGATAGGAGTAGCGCGTTTCATCACTTGCTCATCGCGTTGATCGTCTATGTTGAACGTCTCTATTTTGCATGATGTGATATAACATTTTCGGGCCGTCTCTTGATCTCCTTTTACTACACCAACCCCTTGTGGTGTGGGGAATTTCATTGCAAGGTGATAAGTGGAAGCAACTCCTCGCAACTTATTAAGACATGTTCGTCCTAAAATTCTGTTATACGATGACTTGACTTTGACCACAAGGAAGTTGATGGTCTGAACACTCTGAAGAGGTGCGGTTCCAGCAATGATTGTAAGCAGAATAATGCCTTCGACAGGAACAAATGCTCCTGTAAAACCATATAGGGGTGAAGAGATAGGTTTATCCTTTCTTTAGAGATTCCCACCTGTGAAAAGGCTTCTTCAAAGATAATGTCTGCTAAGCTTCCAGTGTCAACTAGAATGCGTTTAACATTGTACGCATCCACTAGCAAAGTGATGACAAGGGCATCATCATGAGGACAAATTACTCCTTCAAGATCAGAATCATTAAATTCCAACGATGTAGAAGTTCTCGACCGTTTAGTAAGACCCTGAGTTAGGTTAACCTGCCGAGCGTAAGCTTTGAGAGAAGAATTGGTTAGTCCTCTTGCGCTTGGTCCTCCAGAAATGGTGTTGATCACAGGAAGGTCCTTCGGTTGTGCTTCTTCTGGTCTTCTTTGATTGCCCCTGTGTCCTTGTCGGTTATTTGTTTTGACAAATTGCCTGAGATGCCCTTTATTGATGAGAGACTCGATCTCACGCTGGAGGACTTTGCATTCCTCAGTAGTATGACCGTGATCTTTGTGAAAATGGTAGTACAACTTATCATCTCTCTTGTCAGCCGGCATCCTCATAGGTTTGGGCCATTTGAGAATGTTTTGCCCTTTGACTTGATTAAGGATGTGCTCTCGGGAGGCAGTGAGAGGCGTAAAAGGTCTTGGCATCGTGATTCGTGGCCGCTTTGACTCGCTATCTGGATTACGGCTATCAGTTCTATCTCGCCGCTTTTGGTTAGAACTTGGCTCTTCCTGGGGGTGCGCTAAGTCCTCTTCAGCTCAGAGGTATTTTTCTACTCTGTCCAGAAGATCAGTCATATTCTCCGGAGGTCGCTTGTTTAGCGAAAAACGCAAGGGTGTTCCTGGTCTCACTCCTCTGGCCATAGCCGCAAAGGTTACTCCTGAATCAAGGTGATCGATAAGGAGTTTTTTCGCGTTAAAACGTGCATAATAGGATTTCAAGGATTCTTTAGGTCCTTGTACTATACGGAAAAGAGCTGAGGAGTTTTTCCTCTGAATCTGACTCGTCAGAAAATTTCCATGGAAAGATTCAGCCAACTGTGCCCAACAAGAAATGGAACGAGGTGTTAAATGTTGGAACCAGGCATGTGCGGCTCCTTTCAGTGTGATAGGAAAAACCCGGCACATGATTTGTTCTGGGACAAGGTGTAAGTTCATGCATGACATGAAGCGGGCGAAGTGCTCCATTGGATCTCCCGTGCCGTCGTATGAATCGCACTGGGGCATCTTGAAATTTGCTGGAGTTGGGAAGAATTCGATGTCTTTCGCGAATGGGCGTCCGATTATGACAGGCGCATTCGTATAGCATTCAGTCGGTTTTCCTTAGAACGGATAAGCATCGTCCTTTGAGTGGATGGAGCATCATAATAGTTCATCTCCGATCGTCTAGATGTGTCTCTTCTAGAATGGACTTCATAAGAGTTTTCTTGCCTCCTAAGTCGAGGATTACGCCGCTCATCATCAGACTCCTCATCATCAATGTGGATGAAATGCTGATTCAGGTTGTTCGTGTACATACCTGCACCTTCATGCCTCTCCTCGCGTGAAGATATGAGGCAGTTACGAACTGTTGCTTTTGTGTATTGGTATGCGTGGCTTGGTCCAAATGAGGTTCTGACCGTTATTCAATTGCCGCTTGCAGCTTCTCAATGGATTTTTGCATTGTAGAAATGACAGCGAAAAGGTCAACTTGAGTGCTCCCGGGAGTTGGTGCCGTGTGAGTGGCAGCTGTCGTCATTTCTATAGGAATCGGAGGTCTTGATGGGCCAGCGAATGGGAATGAGAACGACAATGGGAGAGCAGTTCCCATGTCCGCCAGAGGTGGAATTTGCACCGTGGTGGGCATTGGAGTATTAGCAATTCCTTTACCTCGATCAAGGCGTAGCTGAGAAGTGGTTCCACTGCGAATCAAGTTACCGATCTCAGAGGAAGATGATGAGCTAGAAGCAAGTGCACCGTCTTGAGGGGGGTTTGGATTTTCTGCCATTGTCTATTCACAAGATCGGTCCCACGGATGGCGCCAAGATGTTGCTGATGAAATTCGGGACGCAACTTGTCTTCCTTGTCAATAGAATTGCACAACACAGTCGACACCGGTGACTGCCGGAAGCGTTTCCGGCGAGGAAAACTCCGATACTTAAGTCATAAAATCGTATCAAAACCGGTATCTCACTTCTCAATCTTTTTTCCTCTTGATAAGGGGGTTACTCTGATGAATAGAGTAATAAACTACTTAATAGCCTAGATTTATAGACAACCTTTTGTGCTGGGAATAAGAATGGACGAAGATCGAAATGACGCTAACCGACTTACAGGAAAGACTTGCCACTGCCGATGAAACAATTCTGCCTCCCAAACACATGTCAACTCCACTAAACTCATAGGTGTCTTCAAAATTACACGTATACCAATCTCATTCTTCCACCTGAAATCACACGTGCACGTCATAGCGTCACCTTCCTTTCCACTCTCATATTCTCTCTCTCAGAATTACTCCTCTGTCGCCTTCCTCCTTTCAAAACATATGTAATTGGGTCCCATTCTTCAGTTGCTAATTTCATTCCTTTTGTTGTGAGATTTGTCATAAATCTCTTTTTCAATTTTAGCTAATTTCTACTTTGTCGTAAATTTACTTTGTTTAATTTTGACATTATTCATGCAATTTGGTTCCTTTCTTCGTGAGATTTGAGATTTGTCATTAATTTCAGTTTTACTTTGCTTCAAATCTATCTTGATCACACTAAAGGGCTCACTAGGGTCCCGTTTTGCGCGACACGTCAATACAATCAATGGTGGATTTTCAATGCTTTTAAACGGTCAAAATGAGCACGCTCAAGTCACATGTATTTTTTACTTTTTTTTTAACGATACTTCATCACTAAGATTTATTTTGGCGTAACTTACAGCAATGCCTCATCGCGCTTCGGCCGTCCCACATCGCCTGTTGACGCCCTTTTGGATCTTGCCCAAGGGGGTTGGCCTTGGCCTTCCCTTGGGGTCGACCTTGGCCACCCTTAAAGGGTCGGCCTCAGCCTCCTTTCAAGGGTTGGCCTTGGCCTTCCCTCAAGGGTTAGCTTGCGTTCCCCCCAGTGCTTGTTCTCCACCTTGACCTTGCACCCTTCCCGACACTCGTCACCGGCGGCCGCGTGTCGTCTCCGCAATGACCGGGCCGTCGCCCGTGCGCCAACTTCGTGACGCCCATCACCCGTTTTCGTGCACCGTCTCCACGACACTCTTCGTCTCTTAGGGTCTCGCGCCGTCTCGCAACACTCATTGTTTCCCGAGCGCCAACTCCATGGCGTCTGTCACTCGCAATCATGCGTCGTCTCTATGATTTTCGTTACCTGCGGTCATGCACCATCTTTGCGATGCCCGTCAATGCCACACGTTGCCCGCGGTGGCTTTCTATCTCTACGACACCCGCCGTCGCTCGTGGTCACGTGCCGACTCCCCGATGCCTTTTGCCTACGGCTACACGCCATTTCAGTGACTCCCACCGTCGCCTGCAGTCACTCCCTTATCTCGCTAAAGTCATCGTATGCGCCCAGCTCCACTTTGATGACAAGGGCTGTGGCACCAAGTATCTCGTGACAGTCACCTCCTACGCCCATGTGCCACTTTCATAACATGTGCCCCTGGCACAAGGTATTATCTCGTGGCAGTCATCACCGGCCCATGCGCCACTTCCATGATATGTGCCTCTCGCACCAGATATTATCTCTTGACAATCGTCGCCCACACCCATGCTCCTCTTCTATGATATGCACCCTTGGCACTAGGTATTATCTGGCGATAGCCGTCGCTCGCGCCCATGCGCTACTTTCATAACATGTGCCCCTGGCAGTAGGTATTATCTCGCGACAATCTTCGCCAGCTCTCGTATGCCATTTTCATAACATGTACTCCTAGCACCAGGTATTGTCTTATGCCGTTGGCAGCGCGCCCATGCACCACAATCATGTCTCGTGTCATTGGCATTGCGCTGATGCACTGCAATCATGTCTTGTGTCATTGTCACCACGCCCATGCACCATTCTCATGTCTTATGCCATGGCATCGAGCCTATGCTCCACTCTGATGTTACATGCCCCCGGGCACCACACTTATTCACCATACCATACGCCCCACCATGGACGTGGAGCATGCTTCGACCCACTCTCTGGAGTGTGCAGCATTTCGAGGGGCTCTGCTTGTAGTGCTCCGGCATAAGGATCCTTTGCAATGGGATAGGCTCGCTATCGCCGCCTGGGGCAACTTGCATGACACTAGGCACGTCTAAGTTATGACCACATCCACTCATGTTACCGGTGATCATTGGCGCCCCCAGGATGATGACTCTCAGGTCACTCCGAAACAGGAGCAGATCTTCGAAGGGCATCGCGGCTAGTCCACTTGGCAATCGGGCATAGGGACTCTCCCTCACCGCTGTCAGGTTCTCTCTGCATCTCTTAATACACCCCTGTGGGATTCAGTAAGGGCCTAGACCAGTGGCTAGGGCAACGGGCTTACTCTAATTATACCGACGATGTGTGGTCAGTCTTCTCAGACAGGTAGAGCGACGCTGTACGGGACAGGCAACGAGAATATGGGAACCGACAGTCCAAAGGATCACCGGCATTTGTGGACCTCCTGGTGATGTGTCACTCATAAGGGATGACATGTGTCAGCTGATGACATAGGCATACTTTTGCCTATAAATAGAGGACTTTGGACTTCATTTCAAGGAATTCTTCTCATTCTCAAAAAATTACTTTCTCACTTTAGAATCCAGAGCTTTTGAATCTTAGAGAGAGAAACATAATTCGACCCTGACTTGGACCTCAGCTTGGATTGTTGATTGTCGGCCCTGTTTGTCTCTGCCCTCGTCTTCGCAACACTGCTACTCCTCACGGCCTATCTAGGATGCCTTCCTCTCTGCCCTTACTCCACCCTTACTGTGTGCCATTTTGTACACCTGGCAGCTGACGCGAACTGTATTTTTTGTGGCACCTCTAGGTAATTAGGAACCCGCCTTTCAAGGCATCATACTTCTTTAAAGAATCTCTGCTGGATTTTACATGTTGCTGCCCTTATTGTTTCTATTTGTTGCTCAAAAGTGTAAGTAACTAAGGATGTCATGTAAGAAAAATAGGAAATTACTATGTTAAAAAAACTAAAAATTAACGTAGCAAACTTATCAAAAATTTGAGTGTGTGTTACATTGTCCTTAAGAGTAGTTTTGTCCCCTCCGAGATTATATCATAGTTCTCAAGGTCTTTGGATGGCTACTCTTCAAGATTCAACAGTCTTTTCGTTGTTAACGACCACTCGAATAGTGGAGGCTAACAGGAACAGCTCTTTACTTTCTTTTAGCACCGAAAATACAAGAAAACAGAAATGTGTATGGAGAGAAAATGAGAGAGCTTTGATTACTTTCAGTGTGTCTAAAATAAGATAAGAGCTTGTCCTTTTATAGTGAGAAACAGGCAGCGTAAATATGGTAATCAGCAAAACTCAACTGTATAAATAAGGCATATATGGTAAATATGGTAATTAGCGAAAGTCAATTGCTTAAAGGTAAATGACTTTGTAATGGCTAATATATTTGGACAAACGAGGAGTTAATTTCAAAATGTGTCTCATGACATAAAACGGCTACTTGACTTAGACAGACAAAAAATCAATTTCGAATTTGTCTGCTAATAAAATCACTTCAATTTTGGTCAACGAATCCCAGAGAAGATTTAAATAAAATTTTCATCATTGAAATACTTTGTACCAAATACAATAATCCTCTGCATATTTCAAAGGCAAAAATAAAAGGACCGGAGTGGTGATAAAAGCATAAGCAAGCAATGTGTAAGGACTGGTGTCTTTTGGACTACGAACCAATGCATACGGTTGATAAGACTTGATTTTTCTATTGAATTTATTTTCAACTTCAGCTTTGTATATTAGGAATTTTTCCTCAGCTTCGTCTTTGTTCCGAAGTAGGTATACTTGGGTATATCGGGAAAAATCGTCTATAAAGGTAACGAAATACCATTTAACACCCCTAGACATTAAGTTTTTAAAATTTGCGAAGTCTGAATGAATAAGATTAAGGAGTTCTGATTATCTTTCTAACATGGGTTTATGAGGTTTCTTAGTTATTTTTGCTTTCACGTGTTTGGAAATTATTACGTTAGTTAGAATTCTCAATTCTTTCATTTTCTTGATATAAAGATAGTTCATATGTCTAAGCCTAGCATGCCATAGATTAAAGCAATCAAGCAAGTAAGCAGAAGAATCATTTTCATTCATAATATCAAGAACATTCACAGGTACAGACCCTTGTCAAAGTACCCTTTCCCCACAAACATCTCATTCTTAGTCATCACAACTTTATCTGATTCAAAGATGGCTTTCGCTCCTACTTTCCCAAGCAAAGACTCAGACACAAGGTTCCAACGAATAGTGGTACATGCAGAACATTAGAAAAAGAGAGGATCTTCTCAGAGGTAAGCTTCAAATTAACTTTCTCTTCACCAATCACTGGCGCGGGATGAGAGTCGCCCATGAACATTTGTTCTTCTCCTTCCCCTACTCCTTCCCCTACTGGTGTGTAGGAGGTAAAGGCACTTCTGTTGCCACAAATATGCCTGGTAGCACCAGTGTCTACCACCCAAGCTTTTTCCTCTGTCACATTATTTGCCTCGAAAATGACTGCAACAATGACATTTGCCGCCTCAGCTAGGTGAGCTCTCAAAAGGGCATGATTGTCACTTCCTTTTCTGAACCTGCACTGTGCAGTGTAGTAGCCTGATTTGCCACAAACAAAGCAAGAATTTTTCTTTTTAGTATTATTACCTTAGGGCTTAAGGTGATTAGGTTTGAGTCTTTGTCCGTGGACGGGCCTACGACCAAACCTGTTGTTCTGCCTTTTGTAGTTCTCATGTGGTCTGTCATGCCTTTCCTCAATCAAGTTTGCCTTCGAAGTAAATTCCTTAGCTTTAGTAGCTTTCTCGCAACTCTTATTTTTCTCTTCAATTCGTATTTGCACTATCACATCTTCTAGGGTCATGTCCTTCCTTTTATGCTTCATCATGCTTTTGTAGTCCGACCAGGACTCAGGAAGCTTTTCAATCAAGGATCCAGTTACAAAGGGTTCGAGCGGGGGCATCTCCTCTTTGGAGAGTTCGACTACAACTAGGTGAAATTCATGGATTTGGGAGGACACGTCTTTCTCTTCTAACATTTGGAACTGCAAAAAGCTGTCTATCGCATACTTTTTTGTACCAGCATCTTCAATCACATACTTCTTACTCAACACATCCCAAATATCATAGGCATGAGCGCGACTACAATAAATGTCACATAGCTCATTGGATAAGGAATTCAAAATCATGCCCTTGCATATTTTGTCTAAGGTTTACAAAATGGAAAATTCCTTTTCAAAATTTTTGGGATCGGTATCTTCCTTTATCGTGGGTTTAGGTACGGTAAGGACAAGGTCCACTTTGGCAAGGTCTAAAATTAAGAAAAGTTTGCTTTGTCAGCATTTAAAGTTTAAACCATTGAATGGCTTAACTTTTGTAAGGTTGGGAATGGCTCTAGTAGCGGCTAAATAGCAGCATCCATAATACTATTAAGATCATAAGAAAAACAGGAAATTACTACGTTAAAAAATGGATAATTAACATAGCAAACTTATCGAAAATTCGAGCAGACTGAAGCGTGGGTTGCACTGTCCTTAAGAGTAGTTTTACCCCCTCAGAGATTATATCTCGTTGCTTAAGGTCTTTGGACAGCTACCTTCCAGGATTCAACAATCTTTTCTTCGCTAAGAATAATCGAATAGCGAAGGCTAACAAGAACAGCTCTTTGCTTGCTTTTATCATCGAAAATACAAGAAAACAGAAACATGTATAGAGAGGAAACGAGAGAGTTTTGATTGCTTTCAGTATGTCTAAAATGAGAGAAGAGCTCATCCTTTTACAGTGAGAAACATGCAGCGTAAAAATGGTAAACATCGTAAATATGATAATCAGCAAAAGTCATCTGTGTAAATAAGACAAATATGATCATTAGCGAAAGTCAACTGTTTAAATAAGGTAAATGACTTTGTAACGGCTAATTAATTTGGACAAACGAGGAGTCAATTCCGAGACGTGTCTCAACACATAAAACAGCTACTTGATTTAGGCAGACAAAGAATCAATTTCGGATTTGTTTGCTCATGAAATCACTTCAATTTTGATCAATGAATCCCAGAGAAGATTTAAATAAAAATTTTGACTTTGAAATATTTTGTAATTTGTTTACCAAATACAACAAGTCGGCCGCTGGTTGGGAAATGGATTTGTTTGTTTGTACTTTGAGATGGAATGTTATTTGGTAGATAGCTGAGTATTATGAAGACATGCTTTATATAATTAGTCTGACTTTGTGGGTCTTGCTTTTTTATTTAGCTGAAAGAAAAAAAAAATTGATCTTCATAGGTTTTCAGTGCTGCCTTTTCTTTTTGTAATAGCAAGCTACGCATATTTGTTTTTTTTTTTCTCAGTTCTACGGCTATGTTGTGATCAGTTGACTGGAAACATACCTATGGAGATGGGGTTCTCTAAGACGCCAATTACTCTGCCAGTGCAGCTTAACAAATTGGCTGCTCAATTCCCGTTAGCTAAGGGAACTTGGCAATGCTAAAAAGGCTTGACTTGAGCTTTAATCAACTACTAGTATTAATCTCGTGCATTACACACGAGATCAACAATGGCTAATTAAAAGTTCATACTTATAAGTCGATTAATAATAACAAATAATGCTATTTTCACCTTTTATGAGTTTTTTACCATTTTTAGTAACAATATTAATAACTCATGTGTTGAGGTTTTATTATTAAAACTCACCTAAAATAGTATAAAAAGTTTTGTGACATAAGAGAAAATACAATATGAGATATAATTATATATAGAGAGAGACATATATATACACACATGTACGTACATATACGTTTTATATGATTTATAATAAAGTAAAAAGAGGGAGATTATTTTTTTTAGATTGTGAAAACATATTAAATTTGTATAAAATATAAGAAAGTTTCAAGATTTAAATGAGATATAGATTATAATAAGATATAAATTTAAAATTTAGAGAGAGATGTTTTTAAAATGGAATATGCTGAGTTGGAAGAGAGAAAAAGTGAAACTTATTTAATTGGTTGAATGCCAAATGACATAAAAAGAGATATGTCAAGTAAAAAAGAGAATGCACATTCTCTCAGCTTCGACTTTCATATATATATATATATATATATATATATATATATATATATATATATATATAGTTAGATTTGGTCCAATTCCTGCAAAACTAACAAAGGTTCCGCAGTTGGAGGTTCTGGAATTGGAAACAGGATTCCTTGGTTTGTTTGGATCTTGATTTCAGCATAAATTAAAGGTTTCTTGTACTTATTTTCCTTGTGATGGGTGAAATTAAAGCTTTTCAGATACTCAATAGAGAAGCTCACCATGAAAACAACCCTGGCTTATTTGGTGCTGGGTTTTTCTGCATTGAGACGTTGCACTGCATGGGACGATTTAAGCATCAGCCAAGTTTAAGTACCCTTTGCACCTATGACAAATAATGGTGCTCCAATGTAGTTCCCTTCTGGGACACATTGCGATCAAACCCATTGCAAAAACTCATCCAAATTTTTGTCGATAGGCATTCTTGGTGCGATAAATATGGTGTCATTTGTTGATATTCGGGTTCTTGAGCTTTTTTAGATTTTTTCGGTGGGAACAGAAAATTGGGAGCACTTTAAATATTTTCGAATGACCAGCTTATCAATGTCAAGGAATTCTTAGCAGCATCCATGTCAAGGAATTCTATAGGAGAAGTGCTTCTCCTCTTGTAAGCCTCGAGTACTGTCATGAATGTGATTTTAGGAATATGTTGGGGGGAGCAAGTTCTCTACTGTCTACAAAGGTAAATAAAAAAAGAGTTCCGTGTTCCACTTTAGCTATCGAGAGGATTAGTATGACCAGCTGCAAGCCTTGTGAAGCTGATTTTGTTGTAAGGGTTGAGTTCATTAACCTTTCTACAACATGAAAATCTTGGTAAGCTTAGATTTTGCTTCTAAAGGAAACCTGTCCAGCTATCTTGATGTGGTAGATGGAAGCAACCATGTTGTTAACTGGCCTACAAAGGTTTCAATCATCGATGGGATTGCTAAAAGAATTGGTTTCACCTTATAAATGCTACCTTACCTTTTCACTTGTGGACGTTGTTTTGTTCATGATAAGCTTCCAAAGGCATGCCAACATTCTAGTTGACAGATTCTAGGTACTTTTTTTATGTAGACCTGTGCTACGATGAATTAATGCTATTTACGGGTACTAAAATAGTTCATAGAAGTCGAAAGCGCACAAGTTACAAGTAGAACTGTGAGGTAGAAACTTTCTTTTGAAGAAGCAGAGATCACAACGCCCTGGAAGCACAACTAGCTTTGAAATGTTGGCAATTGAGAAAGATCTGCATCCCTGAAAGCTTGAAAACAGACGTGCTAGTAAACAGCGAATTAAGTTTATAGAAGAGCTGAAACACCAGTAACATTAGTCAATTATCCCATTGTTGTCAATTGACCTTATCAATAAGAAGTTTTGTAATTACCGACTACAATAATTCGTTAATTACCATATACTTGTTATAGAATTCAGTTCAGCATTTTTAGTTACCTTGTAAGAATGCATAGAAAGGTGGTTTGAAACCTGTCAAGTTGTTCGAAGAAAACTAAAGTGATGTTGCTCATCCAGTGAAGTTTTTGCTTGCATGGTTACTCTAACGAACCTAGAAGCAGCACCTCTTCCAATTAGTACCACTTTTACTCTCAAATTGCTTTCCTGCTTGTGGCTAAAATGAAACTCGGATCAACTTTTTACGATAAGTTAAAGAGTAAAAATAGCCCTTTCTTATAATTATATGCATTTTTGCTCTTGAATGATACAAAAATAATTACAACGTGTCTATTTTATTACTTTTCATAATCATCTAATTGGCTTAGATGGATTGGATGTTCAAAGACTCGATCACATTAAAATTTAACCAGCCCTAAAAATAAATGTAACAAATATATGTCTCCAAATTGATAGCAGATGAATATTAAAGGTTGTGAGATATAATGTGTCACTCTCGGAACAACTCAAAGTGAAATTCGTAATAGCAGAGTGAAGCGATCACCTTCTTATTGTTCAAGAAGCCACTACTTAAGAGGAAAGACAATAGAAATGACTACAGTAACTGCTGAGATCAAACCTCTAATCTTCTTTCTTATCTTTGACCTTTTTTACTTCATTCATTTTTTTACTAAATTATTTTATTGTTAACCAAAAGTACCTAGGGAGATAGTCCCAGCGCCTGGCAGTCCAACTAGTTATATAAAAGGTATATCATCTATCGTGATTCATGTGTAAAAGTCAGATGACATTTTGTCTATCTATTCTAATATCGTTAAATCGTCTTTCATGTCACTAAGTTTATATGTGCATAATGTTTTGACATTCGTAACAACAAAAAGTGTCTTAAATAATTCAAATTTTATTACAAAATTTAGTGCTTCCGGCATATTTTTGTACCTCTAAGCCTCACGAGCACCTTAACTGTTTAGGGTCTATCATTTTATCATTTTCATTTTGCGATTTCATAGTGATGATCAAAAAGATTCTTTTTATGTCTATTTTTATCTTTTTTATTTTATTTTGAAAAATCTCACTCAAACAGCAAGAAAATGTGAAAACACCAATGTTTTCACCTTTTTTCAACCAACCCTCAGCTAATGTAAAAAAAAAGTAAAAAAAATAAACTTTGTTCATGTACCCTTCTATCACCATCCCATCATTGCGCCCCCCTCTCTCTCTCTCTCTCTCTCTCTCTCTTTATAACAACGCCACCATGGCACCATGATCGACCACCTCCGTGGCCCCACGAAGAATCACGCCCACCATAGTGCCATCATGAATAACCACGCCCCCCCCCCCCCAACCACAGCCACCACGACCACCACCAAAAATCTCAGATCTCGTCTCTTCCGGCTATATCGTGACCACACAGCCGCGCCCACACTACTACAAACCACCATTAGTCTTCTCTCCACCACTATGTGTGGCGTGCAGCCGCCACCGTACCACTCAAGCGCCAATGTGAACCAACAATATGGCTGCACGCACAACTATATTTTTCTCTTCTCTGGGTACGTGACCCACAACAACCATTGAACCACTGTAACACCATCCTCCATTGCCATAACCTTACAGCCTTAACACCAACCCTTAACCACCATGGTGTTGGTGGTGGATATTGGGGGTTCGAGGCAATGGCCGATGCATGAATGTCATTGGAATGGGAAAAAGGGCGGGGTTGCATCTGACTAGGATGGGCCATGAAGCTGATAATTAGAGCAAATTTAGGGATAATATGATACCTCACACATAAATAGTGAGGACATTTAGGGAAAAAAGAAACACAAATAAAGTAGTTAGAAAATGAAAATGGTATGATTCAAAAAATTACTCAAATAAGTAGCTAAAACAAAGCTGGTCAAAATGACAAAAGTACACGATCACATTTTCTAACTGGATAAAAAACAATAAAAATGAGAAGACAAAATGAAAGGGTAAATGTACAGGCCCTTAATGTTTTTATAGCATCCATCTGCTCATCTTTATTTTCTTAATTGAATTACAACTTATCTAAAAACAAAAAAGAAAAAGAGTAGGAATTAAAAAATAGTTTTTTTTTAGCTAAAACATAAGAATATATTCCAAAAAGAAAACACAAAACATAAGACATAAAGTCTAACAAGAAAAAGATTAGGGATAGTAACGTAGCATAGCATATGCGGGTTTTGTGAGGACTATACCCTCCCACCATCCCAAACCTACGACTCCAACTCCGACCCAATCCACCATCCGTTTTGAGGATGGTTATACCATCTCGATACGATGGACTATAGGAATTCCCGACATCGCCCACCCCAATCTGTCTTGCAAACCATGGCCATGTTTGCGAGCACTACGCCAAAAAAGCTCTATGGTGACAAAAAGAACTAGGGTATAAAAGGAACTGTAGGTACAAGTCTTGTACACCTAGGGTTATCATTGCACCGTGGCCATTAATGCTGCTTCAAATTGGAAGGGCAATCGCAACGGTGCTTACGATGGGAATTGGGTGGACAATCAGGCGGGTGATTCTCACAGATGCACCTGCCTGATTGTCCACCGATCAGGGAGATGGAAAGAAATGGTTGACGAGTCGATGTAAATCAAACAGGGAGATGGTTAGCGTGAATGAGTCTGTAGATGGCTGAATCAGCGATATAATGTTGTTATATATCTATAGTGGACAGGTGCAAGTGATGGATTACATTCGAGAATAGTGGCCATCGCTACTTCAGCCCATCACAACCCAGCCATAACCACACAAACACAAGATTCACGACCTCTCCGCTCATCGCCCCTTAATATCTGCCTTATGTATCCCTCAACCTCTCAATCTGGTTGCCCTTTTACTATTCACCTTTGCCCCATCCACTGTAACCTTTGCAGAGTTAGTTATTAAATACAACTAGATGAAGCACTGACACAGTTCTCACTATTAATTACCTGGGAAAGCCTGTGGAGGAGAATGCCATCATTGGATATCGAGATTATGGTGCAGTGTAGCGACTAAGTTGAGAATGATATAAGAAAAATGAAAAGATGAGATGTGTGGCTACGGTTTTTTAGTGAATATTTATAATAGCCTATGGACAAGTGAGATTTAGTCTAAAATTATAAACTAGGGTGTAAATGTGGGGCATGTACTGGGTAGTGGGAAGGTCAAATATCGATGTAGATCACTTGAAACCATACCCGACCCACATCAGTCGTTGTTTATTAAATTGGATACCAAACTCATCCCATAACCTAATCGAAGTCCCTTTTATGAAAGCAGGTGTAGACACCCCATTTTGTTAGTCTTGTTACCAATTAATATATTATTGGACTTTATTGTTAATTAAGTTTATTGTTAGTATAGGCTTAAGCCTAATAATATAATGAGCCTAATCTATTTAATTAAGTCCAGTGAGGAGTCCAGTCCAATCCAGTTTAAGTCCGGTCTAGTCCAGTTATCGAGTACAATCTAGTCTAGTTAGAGCCCAGTTCATGTCGTTAAACTAGTCCAGGTAGTTAGGTTTAACTCAAGTTAAGGTCAACAGATTATGATTGATTAAATGACAAAAATATCTTGTGATATATCTTTGATATATGTTATTAATCATTGATTTATATGATATCTGAAAATAATTCTCGAATTGGTTCATCCCAACTGTATTTTCAGAGATAATTACCAATCAGGGGTAGATAATGTCCCAAAATTTAGGATATTTTTTTTGGGTGAACCGGCTGGTTTGTTAACGTTTTTTTTTTTCAAGTTTTAGATTTTCATTAAATATTTAGCTCTATCACCAAATTACAGACTGGAATAGTCATCTTTATCACTTCTGGTGCCTAGACATCTACAAATAGGATTTTTAGACTACATTTTCAAGAACAAGCTTTTTCTCCCTAGAGTTTTTATATCATTTCTATTAGAAGTGGTAGATCATCTCTAAGGGAAATTTAGTACTTAATAATCATTTTTAAATAATCCAGAGTCATTTGCATCGTGGATTCATCACAAGGAGTTCCTAACTCTTCTAGCAAGTGCATCCGAGAGGTGCATTTTATTGCTTTTTAGGCTAGTTATAATGAGATAGTCTAGAATAATTTCCTTTTCTCGCGATCACATTTCTTTTATATAAAAACTCAAAAAGAGTCTTTTCATTTCATTCCATGGTTCGAGTCTAACACCAAAGTTTAGGTCTCCTCTCGTCTAGAGTCAAACTACGATGGTTATGATTTTGATTTCTCCAACTAGATACGTAGGCTACTCGACCCTCGATTTTTATTTTCAAAGCCATAATCTAGAATAAACTCAGATTAGTTTTACTGCATATTTACATGTTTGTACGTTAAAAAGGCAAAAAATAAATAGAAATTAAGTAGAGACCGAAACGATATGGCTAGTGCCTAATACCTTCTCGCGAAATAACTTAGTCCTCAAACCTATTTCCTTATTTTAGATAGACTAATTGTCCTTTAGACACTTTAGAGTCATTTTTAGGTTTTTCTTATTTTTTTATGTTTAATTAATACAAATGGCGACTCCTACAATTTTCCTTCTGGGGAGATTTTTTCGAGGCGATTCCCTACAACAGGGAAGGGCAGAAATCAACCTGTAATGAGTCAAATTGCTATATCTAAAAAAGAAGAACAAATTAATACTTCCTCTATTACATTAAACTTTTCCTTTTATGTTTTACAAAAATTTTACGATAAATTTCTTGTGTGTTTGAAACCCTTGTGATTTTTAGTTTTCAGTTCTTTTGAAACATAAAAACTTAACTCCCTTTTGGTTTTCATTATTCACCAAAACAAGTATGTGTTTGGTTACGAGTTTTTGTTTTATTAATTTTTTTCTTATTTCTTTCCTCCAATCCTTTCATATTTATTTTATCTCCAAAACATTCCCCGGTCGACCACCATTATCAAACCTATAACACCACTAACCGAACTAGTTACATGTCTAAACAAGAAAAGAAGGTAAGGTTAGGAAGATCTGTACTCGACCTAATCGTCGTCGGCATCGGTCTATTAGAATCCATCATTGTCGTTTCCACCTCAGCCTCCGGTAAAGCCATCCTCCACCTCGACTAGAACCCCTTTTATGGCATTGACTTACCTCACCTCCTAATCCTAGCCCTTCGATTCTTGCCTCCCTTAATCTCCCTAATCCGATGGCTCCAGCCACACTTCCAACCACTCGTTTGTAACATCCCAGGATTTTCGGAACGTTAACACTCACTCAATCATTTACACTACGATAATAATGACCTCAAACTCAAGCAATTTAGAATCATCAGTCAGTTAGAGCCACTAAACCATTGAGTAAAATAATACTCTTAGTGTACTATCATAATTGAAACATCAAGTCTTCGTCAAAAGTTCTAAAATACAATAATAACCCACGCAGGGGTTCTAATGACCAATAGTAAACTTAAATTTCAATTTTTTTTCATTTTGCTCAATTCAATACTCAATGTGATCTATGGATGGTTATCATCTGCAGAAAGGAAGTCAAACGGGAGTAAACTTTTGGGAGCTCCGTAAGGTCATTCAAACGAAGAAATTACAAAATAATTCATAGATACAATTCAGTGATAATTTTTCAAGAGTTTCAAAGAATCATAACTAGTTCGATCAGATTTCAATATGATTTTCAAATACGATGCAAATAATCACAGATACACTGACTAGTTAGTCAAGGTACTAGCTTACACCAATACACCGGCTAGTCCATCAAGTTACTAGCCCATACTAATATCCTCCAATATACATTAACTCCCTCCAAAACACACCAATGCAGAATCTCATGTTAATTTAACAGAACGACAACAAATGATAACACAATGATTAAGTCGATGCACAATGAGAAATAAATACTGAGCATTGAATAGGATTTTCAAATAAACGTGTAAGGCTCAAAACAGGATGTTAAAGGCAAACGATGAATTTCATAACAATTATAACAGAGTTCAAAGAAAATTCGATAACAATTCAGAAAAATATTCACGAGAACAAATGGATGAAATTGGGTTTCAGATAGAAATCCCTTACCTCGATCCAAGTGAGCTGAAGCTAAAATGCTCTCGATTAAATCTTCAGAATTAACCTAGGTTGACAAATCACTTATCATAATATCATCCACACTAATATATCATAAACCTAATATAGCTATCCCCAGTGTACCCATTTCTCTACTCGGAACGACAAAATTCGAAGCGGATTCTACACACGGCCAACCTATCCCGAACTCGTCACACTTCTCGAGACTCATAAATACCCCAAAATGTTTTTAACTTTTATTAAGCATTCTTTATAGCTTAATACAATATATGGAATAAAAATATAAATTTTGAATTTTTATTATTTTTGAATTAAAAATAATTTCTTTAAATATACTAAAAACCAATAAATTGTCATAATTGCTTCTAGCTGAAAATAAAGACTCATAATTTTTATAAAATCATTAATATATGTATAAAAATTGTAGAAATAAAAATCAAAATTTAAAAGGCATTTGAATTATTTCTTTTTTTTTGTTTTGTTAAATTTCTGATAATAAATCAACTCCAAAAATCACTAAATTTATACTGAGTCTTTCTTATACCATAAACATTATTCTGATTTTTTTTAAATCATTTTCTTGAGCTTAAAGACTCCAAAAGAATTTTACGAATCCAAGTTTACAGAAAATATTAAAAATACATACATTCTTAGAAAATTACAAATTTTTGCCAGAAGTTTTAACTTAGCCTAAAGTATTATACTTTAAAATTGTATGCGTTAATAATTATTGTACGCTACCCTTTGCAGGCATCTTGCTTTACGCTAACCCGATACCCATTGTTTCACAATTGCACAACCTCCTTTCTCATTGTACACACACAATGTCTCTAAAGACACATGCTCACACTGACTTCTCACACCCACTGCCTCGTGGCAGTGATCTCGTACCTCTTCCTTCACACACACACACACATGTATTTCATTACCCATTCTTTCCCAGCTGCAACTCTCTCTTTCTTGAAGTTATATATATGGGAGCTGATCCATTAATAGCGCTAGCAAAATGGGACAAGTTGTTAGCACGATGTGGCCGTCCACGAGAGATTTGTGGACGGTCCAGATCTTTTTTTTTACGTTTTTTTAAAGTACGTCCGCTACATTATGTAGCGGACGATTTTTTGACAAAATACCCTCTAGCTTAAAAAGGACAGCCCATCCGCTACATTATGTAGCGGACTAATCTTCTGACTTTTTCCTCTTTCTCTCTCCTTTTTCTCATTTAATGTTCTGACATTTTTCTTTTCTCTCTCCTCTCTCTCATCATTTTTTTCTCTTTCTCTCCTTTCTTTAATCAACTCTCTAACTCTCTCTCTCTCGTCATTAATGCATCCAATGTAACGGATGGATTTTTTTTACGTTTTTTTTAAGTACGTCCGCTACACAATGTAGCGGACATATTTTTTACCATATTGCCCCTCTGTACCTTGTCTTACATTAATACATCCACTCATGCGCTACATAATGAAGCTGATGATACAACTTAGATTTCTCTCTATCTTCCTCCACTCATCCCACAAATCTTTTTGGATCACAACAAAACCAGAATTTGCTAAGACGACCCAATCTGGTATTCTTCCTGCTTGTTGCTTAGAGATAGTGCAGTTTCTCAAACCTGTTAACCCAACCTGTTACGGAAGCTATGAGACCATATTCCACAAGTCCACATGAAAATTTGCTACTACAGATTTTTCGGTCACTTCCCCGTAGTAAGCGAGTTTAAAGAAGGAAGCTGCATCACCAAAAATTCCTTACAGGAAAACCAGAAACTCATATGCAACTTTTAAGGTATAAACATACAAACGGAAATCGAACTCCACAATTTTCAGGCAAGGTTAAATTTTGGGAAGCAGTCACTCATCCGACCATCCTCAAATCCCGTCAAACCCTCCACTAATGTCTGGTCCTCCAGGGTCAAGATGGCCCTGCCCACCCACCGCAACAAGCCCTCCTTCCCATTGCCTGGAAAAGTACCCTGGACTGACCGGATTCGACGTCGGCGGTGAGATGGTGTCCATCCGGCGGTTGCTGTTCTAGGTAGACGAGATGGTGTTAGGCTTGGTCCTGGTGCTATTAGCTGAGCTCTACTGCTCTCTCCTACTCCGCCGGTGACAGCTCCGAAGCATGACTTCCAATACCACCGCTGCCACCGCCGCCAACGCTGATTCGCCTGATCAACCACGAGGTCCAACAGCTGCTGCTGCTCCTCCTAACGAAAGTTTCTTTGCATAAGTGGTTCTTCGCATGCCAAGAGGCATCCTCTTCCCTTCAGTTTCTGGCATGGACGAGAGAGAGAGAGAGAGAGAGTCAGAGAGTTAATTAGATAAAGGAGAGAAAGAGAAAAAAAATGATGAGAGAGAGGAGATAGAAAGGAAAAATATCAGAACATTAAATGAGGAAAAGGAGAGAGAAAGAGGAAAAAGTCAGAAGATTAGTCTGCTACATAATGTAGCAGATGGGCTGTCCCTTTTAAGCTAGAGGGTATTTTTGTCAAAAAATTTGTCTGCTACATAATGTAACGGACATACTTTAACAAAACGTAAAAAAAAAAAAATCTGGACCGTCCACAGATTACGCGAATGGCCAGATCGCACTAACAACTTAACTCATTTTGCTAGCGCACTCAATGGATCATGTTCATATATATATATATATATATATATATACACACACACACACACTCAACTCAAATACATATCACAAACAGAGACCCACGCTACACCCTTCTTCCTTTTTCTCCTTTTTTTTAGACACACTCACTCACCATATATACATATGCACACACTACACTATTCAGACTCACTTCATTCCATTCATGCATTATTATGTTTACACACCACACATCCAAACTCTCCCTCTCCACACCCACTATTGTGAGGTAGTGGTTGACTCTCTGTCTCTGTCTGTCTCTCTCTCTCTCTCTCTCTCTCTCTCTTCTTCCCCAATACTTTCTGTCACGACCCAAACCCACGAGTAAACCCGTGAGCTAGATTCGTGATTGGCCACATACCCATTCAAACATCCACCTAGGGCTCTGACAGACTTTACTACAACCTGTACTCAAAATTCATTCCAACTTGCTAAATTCTATAACAATAAACTGTCTATCAAGAGCCTCACTTAGAAAATTTCATAACTGTCATAAATAATTTCAACTACACAATTAACTATGGAGATCAACGCTCCAACCAATTCTCTAAAACACAAAATTTATACTACATTGTCATGTAAAGATAAACGATTTTTCTAAGAGGGCTTGTGTTCCTAACGACCATCCCCTGCAAGTCCGATCTTGTTTACCTGATGGATGTCAGTTTCATCTAAGTGACTACCTGAAAACATTTATAATAAAGTGAGCTAGGGCCCAGTAAATACACATGCCATATCCCTAAAATAGGTTTGAGGATTGTAAACATGCCATGGATTTTTCTTTTCAAAATTAGGAATTCCATGTCACCAAAATAAATAGTTACTCGACCTATTTACATACATAAAAGCACTTGCACCAAAAGAATCTCAACTGGATTATAATCATCAAGAAAACTCATTAACTGTCACCATTAGTCATAACTTGGTATACTGCAGTCAGCGTATGGTCCCACTGACTAGGACCTAAAATCCCTCCTCCACCCGGGATAAACAATATCTTGGCCGCAAGGGCAAACCACGATGTAACAATACTGTGCGTCAACGTATGGTCCCGTTGACCAGGACCCGGAATCCAGGGGCAGTAACTCGGTCAAATTACCATCTCGTTCCACATGTACCGAACATGGTTCATTTACTCACACAACAATTCCATGGCATTTAATTTTAGTTTTTATTAAACGATTTATCACGAACACAGGGCAGTAAAAGTACTTCAAAGCTTTCATTTAACTGAGAACATGTATACAATATATAAAATTTTCAAATAGGGTATAAGGAGGAATATGGCAGGGTACTTACATGGATAGCTAAGCAGTTCTGATTTTTGTTCCCAAGCTTGCCCTAGCTCTTGTCTATCGAAATCTAAACAATAAACCATAACGATATTAGTTATTGCCACTCAATCATGCCTTGCTGCTAAATTTCTCCTATGTGCATGAAATTACAGAAAATGCTCCTGGACTTGTGCCAAGTTACCCAGAATACCCCTAATGCCTTACGTACCACTACACCTCCAAAAATAACTCAAACCACTCTTTTAAAGGGCTAGGTTGGTTTTCCAGACAAAAAGGACCTTTCTGGAAATTTTTCGTTCGGAACCCCAATTCATTCCTAAAATTGAGCGCTATGGATCCTACTTCAAAAGTATATAAAATGGTGCTAGAATGCTACAAAATTTTAGATGCTTAAGCGTCTCAGTAAGATCAGATCACTGTAAAATTTTTAGTTAAAAATAATTTCGCCTACTATGCCAATTAATTAAAAAACCTATTTTAAAAATAAAATCATTTGAAGAGCTCACATGCCCAGAAAAATCTTAGAAAATTCCACATTGAAGTTTCACAAAAATAATGAGAGTTTTACTTTCATATTTTACCCAAATATGCTCAGAAATGGCATAAAAAGTTTTGACACTGGATTGATAAGTAATTTTAGAAATAACAATTTTCAGCAAATCCTAGTTTTGTATATTGACCATTTTGAGGTAGAAACATAATGAATCTTAGCAAACTCAAAACTACAAAGTTAAATATTTTCTAAGGTTTTCAAAAATATAAGGGTCACAAAGATCCAATGAGTAATGACTTCTCTACAGTAAATCGAAGTGGTTGATCAAAACAGTACATCTATGTACAGACCAGTTTTGTTTAATAGTTATTTTAGAGCTAAAACACTATAAATCTCAGAAAACTCAAAACTAAGAAGTTGAAGAGGCCTTTCTAAGGTTTCTATAAATATAAATTTCACAAAATGCCATGAGTAATTAATTTTCTATGATGAATCAAAATAGCTGCCCGAAACAAAAGACTTCTAAAGTGAATTGAATTTAAAGTCACTTTCTGATATCAAAACGTAAGATTCTGAAAAAACTTAAAACTGAAAAGTTAAAGGGGACAAAATAAGGTTTTCAGAAAGAATAAAAACACATCATTCTAATTAATAATGAAAGAGATATCAATAAAAAAACTCACACTTATGCTGATCTACATCAGCTTTCTTCTCAAACACACTCACATCTCACCCTATGAAACACACACAAACCCTAGCACTTTCACATTAAGATCCCTCTAAAACACACTCAAGATTGCAATTTAAAACACTTAAACAAATTGTAACGACCCAGTCCACAGCCCCACCACAGGGCATTGCCTCCCTCAAAAGGGTTAGCTAAGTAGGTACTTATGAGTTCATAGGCAGGGTCTTATAAGGCTAATCGCAAACTCTCCCACAACTGATGTGGGATATTACAATCTCTCCACCTTATTCCTTAGCGTCCTCGCTAAGGCTCGATCGTACATAGCCCAGAATCTTCCTCTTTAGCCAATGTGGGATATACCCAGCTCACCCTTCGTTGCCCCAACTATCCTCTTGATGTGGGATATACCCGGGCTTGCCTTCGTTTCCCCCAACCATCGGCAACCCGACTGGATACCCCAGCCCGAGCTTTCGAGAGTCGGCTTTGATACCATCTGTAACGACCCAGTCCACGGCCCCACCACAGGGCATTGCAAAAGGGTTAGCCAAGTAGGTACTTATGAGTTCATAGGCAGGTCTTATAAGGCTAATCGCAAACTCTCCCACAACTGATGTGGGATATTACACAAATAGCTAAAATCAGAGAGAAGAGACTAGAGATTTACCTTGAAAATTCTTGCCCTAGGTGCTTCCTTCTCTCTCCTTTCTCTCTCTAGTTTCATGTAAAAGTGACTGACCAATGTTTTTCTATGACGGCTGGGAGTTAGGGGTGTTACATTTTCATTCCACAATCCCATAAACTCACGCATGTTCTATCTTCCATTGCACAGGTTCTACTATTTTATACTC
>JAVXUP010003660.1:0-57963 GCA_033070095.1 Escallonia herrerae | reverse complement strand
ATCACCTCAATTCGATAAGAAAGCCTCATTGTGCATCAGAGCTTCTACAATAAATCAAACTCACAATTTAATTTTCCCTAAATGAAAGACTAAAATTAACGTGCTCGATTAACTAAGTTTACATGATGCTTCTCTCGCATGAGCTTAATATCACCCCCAATAATATTCATATCAGAGCTATACAATAACTCAAATATCTAGGTTAATCATCCTTTAACACAAAACAAAATTAAAGTACTCTAATTAAGTTACGCACTAACTCCCTCTCATGAGCTTAGATAAACGTATTAATAAAATGCTAAATGAACTCTATGATCAAACTTAGACTAATTCTAGGAATTCTACTGACAATTAGTACCTGCAGAAGGGAACAGAAAAGGAGGTGAGTTTTTGAGAGCTCACTAAGGTCGCTCAAATTTCAATAAATCAGATCAGTCAATGGAAGCAATTTAAATTACATTGTAAACGATGCCGATGATATTGAACATGATTGAATGCAAAGCCAGACAGATAGTGCAGGGTAATTACTTAGCAAAGCCATATAGGCGATGCTCACTAACACTGTAGTTACATATACATATAAACAATAGCTAAACCATTAAGGTACTAGAATCTCCCGTAATAACAGACCATCCGAATATCCATCCCGATACTGACCATCCTTATAACGCCTCAATACACTAAGTCACGTCAATATACGTATTGCAATAATCAATAATACAATGAATATAAATCGATGCTTCAAGAGTAATAATACTGAGCATCGATAACGATTTTCAATAAACGTGTAAGGCTCAAAATAGGGTATAGCAAATGATGCATATAACAATTATAACGGAGTCCAAAGAAAATTCGGTAATATTTCAAAAAATATTTATGAGGACAAATAGATGAAATTGAGTTTCGGATAGAAATCCCTTACCTCTGTCCAAGCTATACTAGTCTTAACCGGATACTCCTCATGTTGACCTAAATGGAAACAATCATATTATCAGAATATAATTTATTTTACGATATTGTAAACCTAGCACCAACTAACTCCTACTCTTAGAATTACCCGCTCGTCGATTATGCCAAAATTTTGAAATACCTCTCGCACGAAAAATTTACCCAAAAGACCCCTCGTGTCTAAATCACAAATATATCTTCCTTATAAGTAGGATCCTTAAATAACTCTTATTGTAGGTGAATATTACCAAAACAGCCCTCTGGTTGGTAAAATTACCAAAACGCCCCTCTCGGATGACAAATTACCAAAACACCCCTCGATCACCCTTGCTCTGAAAAATTCTCAAAAATACTTTAAAACACTCTTTTAAGTATATCAAAGTTATTTTTTTGGATTAAAAATTATTTTAAAAACTTTCATTTAAAAATTTATAATCGTTAATCGGATCGAGCGTTCGGAAGCCGTTTTCGGTAAAAATAGCTATCAGCCTCAAAACGCTACAAAATTTTATTCACTTAACCATTTAAGTAATATAAGATTTACCTAAATAGTTTGGATAAAAATAAGTTGATTTGATGCCCTAATTAAATAAAAAACGTTTCAGTATTGATAAATTATTTAACGCTCTTCGGAGCCACAAAAAAATCTTAAAATGTTTGACAATGTAGATCTCATAAAAATAACTGGGGTCTTTTCTTTGAACATTTCCTAAATCAGTCGTTAAATGGCTTTAAAAAATCCCAACAGGGGCACTAGCTTGGATTTTGCCTTTAGCGACGTTACGAGTACTATTCATGAATCTCACATACATTATTACACCTAATAAACACACACCTCTCTTCTCCACAATTGCCGAAGTAGCCAAGCATTATTTTCTCACCCAACCCAAGCTGCTACACACCCAAAACACACTTTGAAAATATAAACATAAACTGTACTTAAACTCACATAAACACATTACATACATAATTTATCACCTAAGTCATTTACCCACTACCCCTTGAACCAAGA
The DNA here is from genome assembly GCA_033070095.1 of Escallonia herrerae. Taxonomy (NCBI): domain Eukaryota; kingdom Viridiplantae; phylum Streptophyta; class Magnoliopsida; order Escalloniales; family Escalloniaceae; genus Escallonia; species Escallonia herrerae. Next base: position 56,003 of record JAVXUP010003660.1, on the reverse strand, counting down.
ACATACATCCATACCTTCCTCCCCTACCGACCAGCCATGACTTCTTCCTTCCTTCTCCTACACATAAAATTTCAACCCCTTAACATATTATAACATGCGCGTATATACTACATCATACGTACACCCACATCCATATACTTCTACCACACCCACTGCCTCACAATGTACCACAGTCACAGCCCACTCATGGAAAACTCTTACATGCATCACTACAAGAAAATAGGGTTTTAGCGACGGGGTAATCCGTCGCTAAAAGCCAAAAATCCGTCGCTAAAATAATTAGCGACGGATTTACCGTCGCTAAATATCCCTCGTATAAAAGCCCGTCACTAATAGTTTAGCGACGGAATTTTTAAATCCGTCGCTAAATATGTTATTTTTACCGACGGATTTATTTTTAATTAGCGACGGATATTCCGTCGCGAATTATATTTTTTAGCGACGGATTTATATTTTCGAGACGGAATATTCCGTCGCTAAAAAACTTATTTAGCGACAGAATATTCCATCGCTAAATAACTAATTGTAGGAATACTTTAGCGACGGAATTAATCCGTCGCCAAAAGTCAATTTTTTTTTTTGAAATTTTTTTTATTTTTAATTACCCAGACCTGTAATACAATTTTCAAATCTCAACAACAACGCGCAATAATCAATACAGAAAGAAATATATATAATCAATTATAAAAAATATTTATAATAAAAAAAATTCATATATGTACAAGCCGGGAACCGGATATAGCCGGTTAGGAGAGGGGAGAAGAGTACAAGCCGGGCACGGGGACTGCATTCCAATGCAGTCGATTGCAATACTTCCAGTAGCCTATTACAGTTGACTGTATTGGAATACAGTCAACTGCAAGTTGGAAATTTGAATTTCCAACGGCTACTTTTGGGATTACAGTCGACTGTAATGGCACATTGTAGTCGACTATATTTACCGTTTGGCGCATTTAATGCTTCACCTAATTTCAAACGGTCATATTCATTCCCACTTCTATAAATACTCATCTTGGGCATAGTTTTGATTCATCAATTGCATTCAAAGCTCTCTTATCTTTCATATTCTCAAAGATCAAAGCAATTGTTCAAATCTCTCTTGTTTTTCATTGTTTTCTCATCCATTTCAAGAGAGCATTTATTGTGAGCTTACATTTGAGAGATATACACTTTCATAAGACATCATACACTCATCTCTCTTGTTCTAGTACTTAAACTTGTACTCATCTACTTCTTGAGAGTGAAATCTTGTACACATTTCTTCATCTAAAGTTTCTTGTATCAAAGCTTGGAGTTGTCAAGCTTTGGAGCTTTGGGATTGTCAAAGCTTGTTCTTGATGTGGGCATAGCATCAAGGGTTTGTAAGAGGTTCGATCTTGACCCGTAAGAAAGATCATACTAGTGGATTCTAGGGCCTTTCAAGGGACTTCCTTGAAAGGGTGGACGTAGGCTTGAGGGTATATCAAGCCGAACCATTTAATTCTCCTTGTCAAGAATCCCTAAACCCTTATCTCTTTACATTATTGTTTTATATTTTTGTTGAGATTGGCTAGTTTGCTTACTTGAGATATTGTGTTTAAGATTTATTGTTTGTAGCTTTTTTTCAAGTGTCATTCATATCCTCTCTAAGTTTGTTATATTTACTTGTTAATTTTTAAAGTATTCTTAAAACCCTATTCATCCTCCCTGTAGGGTTATCTTTTTGGTTTCAAGTGGTATCAGAGTCTCGGCTCTTATTATATTGGGTAACGCCAAGAAAGTTAATTGATCATGGCTTACGTTGGGGGTATGGAGGGTAGTTCTACCACTAGGCCTCCATTGTTTAATGGGACCAATTATAGTGTGTGGAAAGTTAAGATGAAAATCTTCTTAGAATCTCAAGACTATAAGATGTGGGATATTATTGAGAATGGCCCATTCATTCCGATAAAGGTGGTTGACAAGGTTGAAGAACCTAAATCCAAATCGGAGTATAGTGATCATGGTAAGAAGATGATTTGTATGAATGCTAGAGCAAAAAATTATCTTGTGTGTGCTTTAGACACTAATGAACTCAATAGAGTCATTATGTGTAATTCTGCTAAGAGTATTTAGGATACTATTCAAGTCACTCATGAAGGGACTTCTCTTCTTAGAGATTCCAAGATGAACTTATTGTTTAGAGATTATGAGTTATTCCATATGCTTCCAAATGAATCCGTTACGGATATGAATACTCGTTTTACTAACACTGTGAACCCTTTGAAGCAATTAGGCAAGGAATTCACTAATGGTGATCTTGTAAGAAAAGTGATTAGGTCCTTACCAAGAGCTTGGGATGCAAAGATCACCGCCATCCAAGAATCAAAGAATCTTAATGTCTATCCTCTTGATGAATTGATGTGCTAACTCATGACATACGAATGCAACTCAAGACCTTTGATCAAAAGGACGTCAAGAAGAAGCCTACATCAATTGCTCTTAAAGCTTCATCTTCAAACCTTGAGTCAAGTGATGATGATGAATAATTTGATGAAGAGGATGTTGCAATGATTGCAAAGACCTTCAAGAAGTTCATGAGGTTTAGAAGGAATGGTGGGAGAAGGCAATAAAATGCTAGCAACGAAGAGAAGCTTTGCTACAAATGCCATAAGCCGGGACACATGAAGATGGATTGTCCAATATACAAAAGGGAAAAGAAGGAAAGAAGAGATGAATGAGAAAGAGTTAAAAGGAGACAACTCTCCAAGAAAGAGAACAAAGAGAAGGCAATGAATGTAGAACATACTCCAACTTGGAGTGACTTCTATTCAAGTAATGAAGATGATGAGAAGAATGAACAAGCAAATGTGTGCTTTATGGCAAATGATGAGGTAAGCTCTTCTTCCGGTAGTGATAGTGATAGTGAAAGCTTCGAAGATGCTTATGATAGCCTATATGAGGAATCCAAAAATTTTTTTAAGAGAAATATTATTTTATCAAAAAAATTCCTTGAGGCTAATAAGCAAATTGAGAAGTTGAGAGTGGAAAATAATGAGTTGCATGCCAAGAATGATTGCATTTCCAACCATTTATATGTAAAACATGTGAATAATGGCTTGGTTGAATTGATTGCTAACACTCCTAGCTCAAAACAAATCTCTTGCAAAACTTTGGTTTTAGAAAAACAAAATGAAGATTTAAAACTTGAGATTTGTGATTTGAAAAATTGCCTTCAAAAATTTGTTGATGGTAAAAATAATTTGGATGTCATGTTTGGACTCCAAAGATTTGGCCTAAACAAAGGTGGTCTTGGATTAGATCCATTGGTCTTACCTCCTAAAATCTTTCAACAACAAGCTAGGTTGAATACTCATTCAAAACAACCAAAGAACTATTGCACACCATTTACACATTGTGGTTAGTGTAACACGAAAGGGCATATGACTAATTATTGTCCTTGTAGAATTGTTTATGTTAGAGGTAGAAAGAAGATGTGGGTTGTGAAAGGTCAAGATTACAAATGTAAGACTAACACCCAAGGACCCAAGAAAATTTGGGTACCAAAAGTCACTACTTGATTTGTGTTTATAGGTATGTCTCAAAGCAAAATCTAGTAGCAAAAAGTTGATTCTTGATAGTGGATGCTCAAGACATATGACCGGCAACATATCTCTTTTCACCTCAATCGATCTTATAGAAGGAGGAAAAGTGACCTTTGGTGACAACGCACAAGGAAAAATCAAAGGTAAAGAAACTATAGGTAAGGAACCACATTCAATTGAGAATGTGTTATATGTTGAAGGTTTGAAGCATAATTTGCTAAGTATTAGTCAATTTAGTGATAAAGGTTTTAGAGTAATCTTTGAGGCTTCTCATTGCACTATACAATCCTTGAAGAATAATGAAACTATTTTGGTAGGAAATAGAGATGACAATGTTTACTCTATTCATTTGAATGATCTAGCTAACCAAGATGTCAAGTGTCTTAGTGCTATTAGTGAGACATCTTGGCTTTGGCATCGAAGACTTGGACACATGCATATGGAGCATTTGAAGGATATTTCAAACAAAGAACTTGTGAGGGGACTCCCGAAGATCAAGTTTGAGAAAAACAAAGTATGTGATGCTTGTCAAATGGGTAAGCAAAAGAAAGTCTCTCACAAACCGAAGAAAATTGTATCTACTTCTAGACCCTTGCAATTATTTCATATGGATTTATTTGGACCAATCCCTACTACTAGTCTTGGTGATAAATCATATTGTTTTGTTATTGTTGATGACTATTCTCGCTATACTTGGACTTTCTTTTTGGCCACCAAAGATGAATCTCTAAATGTGTTCACTTCATTTGCAAAACGTGTTCAAAATCAAAAAGGATATTTGATATCCAACATTCTAAGTGATCATGGTAGAGAATTTGAAAATTCAAAAATAGGAGCCTTGTGTGATGACTTTGGGATATCACATAATTTTTCGGCTCCTAGAACTCCTCAACAAAATAGTGTTGCCAAAAGAAAGAATAGGTTTTTGCAAGAAGCGGCAAGAACAATGCTTAACGAATATGGTTTACCTAAGTACTTTTGGGCAGAGGCGGTCAATTGTGCTTGTTTTGTTCTCAATAGAGTTATCTTGTGAAAAATTTTGTTAAAAATCCCTTATGAGCTTTTTAATGATAAGAAACCTAAGGTGAGCTTTTTTAGAGTCTTTGGTTGCAAATGCTTTATTTTAAATACTAATGATCACCTAAGTAAATTTGATTCCAAAACATTTGAGGGTATTTTTCTTGGCTACTCTAATAATAGTATGGCATATAGAGTCTATAATAAAAGTACTTTGGTTGTTGAAGAATCCATTAATGTTACTTTTGATGAGACTAATCCTTTTCTTCGGAGGACTAACATTGTTAGTGTAGATGATGTGGACAATGACATGAGAACTTTGGATATAAGTAGAATACTACAAGACAACCTCAAAGAAATTGTTCAAGAAGAACAACAATCAAGCTCTCAAGAGGAAGACAAGGAAGCAAGCAATGATGTTTCAAACTCGGACAACTCTCAAGCATTACCAAAAGATTGGACTTACAAAAAGGATCATCCAAGCGATCAAATCTTAGGTAATCCTTCGAGTGGGGTAAGAACTCGACGCTCTCTTCAACAATATGTTAATTTAGCATTTCTTTCCCAAATTGAACCGAAGAACTTCTCCGAAGCTCTACATCATGAATCTTGGATGCTTGCTATGTAAGAAGAGCTAGTTCAATTTGAAAGAAATCAAGTTTGGACCCTTGTGCCTAAACCTCAAAACTATAGGATTATAGGGTATTTATAAAAAACTTGATCAATCCGGGATCGTGGATAAAAACAAGGCTAGATTAGTGGCCCAAGGTTATAACCAAGAGGAAAGAATTGATTTTGATGAGACTTATGCACCAGTAGCTACAATTGAATCTATTAGAATGCTTTTAGCTTTTGCTTGCTATAGAGATTTTAAACTCTATCAAATGGATGTCAAGAGTGCTTTTCTAAATGGTTTTATTTCTGAGGAGGTTTATGTGGCTCAACCTCCCGGCTTTGAGCATGAAAAATTTCCAAATCATGTTTTCATAAGTTAGAGATTAATGTTATATTTCATAAGTTAGAGATTTTTTTATATATATATTTAATTACTAGACTAAATTATTAATTATGACTTTTATCACCTAAAAATTCAACAAAATACGAACAAAAAATCTAAAGAGCAAAAGCTAAGTAAAGGTAAAAAGTTTTGTACTTCTAATTGCACTTTAGAAAAACTCTAAATAAGAAAGAATGAAAAAACATGAGAGAAAAAATTATATATTGATATAAATGTTGAAACCTACTAGAAGTTAATATGATTACTAGCACATAAACAAACTTTAAATATGAAAAATATTAATAATCGTTAAAATAGGTGTTGTAGCTCATAATTTCATATGTAAAAATACTTTCTACTCTTAATCAATAAGTAAAATTATTAAAACTTAGGCATTACTATAATCAACAGAATATATTATAAAATTAGAACTCAATTAACAATCTACAAAGCAAAAACATAAAGTAATTGAAAATATAAAAAAAAAAAAAGTTAACCCTACACCATTGCAGCCACTTCTATCACAGTCCATACAATATACTAGACGTGAACAAAGTTTTTATTCATTTCACATATCTTTTACTCAATCAAAGTAGTATATAACTATTGTGTGTAATTGTACAATATTTCACAAGTTAATAACAGTAGAATCAGTCCGGCACTTACTATTTTCATTTTCAATGTTATGCATCTTTTGAGTTTCTTTGGATTATGATGATGGTTATCTGTAAAATGCATGAATGTGACATATTTTAATTTGATTATTCGTTTCACGTGAATACAAATAAAATTTAGTTCAAAACCATCGACATAACGCTTAAATACCCAACCTTAATTCTACCAAAATATACTGACACTCAAACATATGGATACATAACTCGTCAAATATAACTGACAAAGTACTCATCCGGATTACCGGACTAGTAATATATAATAAGCGAAGCGAAAAAGACAGTGATAAATTCTTTGTGCGATTTATCATCACATTAATTTTTTCAATGTGAAATAGACTTATAAACATTATATACTAAATAAGTTAGTGTCATTAAAGGTCTCCAATATTATCTTGAATATGTTTCTTATTTTAAGATTAATTAATTTCTATCTTAATAAGCCTTATTTAATTTAAAAACTATTTCTAATGATTCGAAAACTCTACCTGATCAATAGACTAAATTATTATGATCGATTACGCTAACTTTTCTACTTGACATGTCATCGCATTATTTTTCCAATATGAAATAAAGATATAAACATTATAAATGTCTCAAATATTATCTTGGATGGGACCTTTATTTTTTGATAAGTTATTTTCATATCAGTAAGTCTTATATAATTAAAAAAAACTAATTCTAAACAATCTGAAACTCTATCTAATTGATGAACTAACTTATTATGATTTCACTTCAACTATTATATCCTTAAAATCACTCTCCAATATAAATTGAAAAATCATATATCTAAAAAACGAAAAATAGCATTTTAGATTATGAAGAGAAAAAAAGATGATGTTACAACCGAGATTAAAACAATAAAAGTAATATGACAATTCATTCATATTTATTTTATTTTATATACGCTTACCGTAGTCGATATAAATATCTATCAGTATAATATATAGCTTATAGAATTTTATTAGTAGAGCAAACAAATTAATGGTATTTTTTAGGTGGGACCACAAGACTAATAAATAACTGTTTAATTATTATTAATTAAAATTATAATAATGATAAAGCTTGTTCGTATTTTTTGATCGTTTAAGGCTATAAATATGTTTCTAAATCTAAAGGTATGCATCAATTATTTTGGATATGATCTCTTTTTAAGTTTATTTAATATTGTAGTAATTATATGAGAACTATATTATGTAGCCTTATAAAATGTGAAAACTAATTCTAAAACTCTAAATATACTAATTTATTAGGATCTAGTTTCACCTACTGTGTCCTTAACACTAGCTCTCTCATATATAATCACATATCTAAAAATAAAAAATAACATATTTTATATTTTGAAGAAAAAAGTTACGCTTAAAAAATAACATATGAGATTTTGATGACAAGAAATATTTATTTATTACGATGACTATGTATTTATATTACGTATATGTCTATATAAGATAAAGATAATACATTTTACTCAATTAGAAAGTTACTTTTTTCCCTTTTAAATCTAATATTTAATTGTTTTAAGATATATTGATTTTTATATTCACATTAAAGAGGGATTTAAAGAACATAATAGTCAAAATTAAGTCCTAATAAGTTAGTATATGAATTTTATTGAGTTCTAAAATGATTAGATTTAATTTGTAAATTGTACAAGGCGTACAAATATAACCCTCATTATTCTTGCAAAATTAGTCAAATTTAAAAATAATGATTAGATTTAATTATTCAAATTATATTGAGTTCTAAAATGATTAGATTTAATTTGTAATTTGTAAATTATCAAAAGTTAATCAATTGTTAGATCCTTTTTTTTTCTTGTTCTAAGTCTCATAAGTTATTTAACCTCAATTTGTAACATTATTTTTTCTTCTAAATTAAAAATATTATTTTTTATATATATATGAGTTGATACATTCGTATTAGAGAGTGACTGTAAGGATACAATAGTCAATATTAAGTCCTAAAAATTCTAAAACTCTAACTAAGTAATGAACTAACTTGTTAAGACTTAATTTTAACTATTGTATCCTTCATACCACACTATAATATGAATATAACATCCTCATATGTCTACAAAATAAAAATAACATATTACATTTTGAGGAGGAAAAATTGATGTTAAAATTGAATTTGAAACAATATAGGTAATGTAACAATTTGTCCATATTTATTCTATTTTAATTCTCCCTTCATCCTTTCTTATTTAATCACCTTTGACTTGCACATTTAGGCCAGGTTAGAGGAAATGAGTTGGTGTTGGATTAAATGTGCAAAGCAAAATAGAATAAGAGAAGTGTAAGAAGGTAAACATAAAAAAACACTTGTAAAATTTTTAAAATTTGGAAAGTGATCATTTTTTTTGGGACAACACAAAAAGAAAAGATGATCAATTAATTTGGGGCAGGGAGAGTATATGCTTACCGTCATCGATGTAAATATTTATCATGTTAGGAACTTTAGGGTGTCCATAATATTGTATTTATACCTTAATCTAATTAAATTAGGGTCTTTTCATAATTTTAAAGATTGGGGGTGAAATTATGTAACATTCCTGAATTTTTGGAACGTTAACACTCACTCGGTCATATATACTAAGGCAGCAAAACCCTCAAACTCAACCAATTTAGTACCTCCAGCCAGTCAGAGCAACTAAACCATTGAATAATATAGTACTCCTATTGCACTGTCATAATTAAAACATCAAGTCTAAGCAAAAAATTTTAAATAACAATATTAAAACCCGCGCTGGGCTTCTAATGACCAAAACTAAAACTAAATTTCTCTTTCTCTCGCTCATATCTAATTCACATCCAATGCGATCTATTGTTGGATATCACCTAATGCGATCTATTGTTGATATCAACTGCGAAAAGAAAGTCAAACGAGGGTGAGCTTTTGAGAGCTCGCTCGAAATAATTTACAAATACAATACGACTATGGTTTAGTTCACAGATACAATTTGATAATGGCTTCCAGAGTTTTCACAATGATTATAACTAGTTCGATTATGACTTTCGGATACGATGCAAATAATCACAAATGCTACTGAACATGAGCAAAAGCTACATAGGCAGTGCAGAGAAATCACTTAGCATACCCACAAAAGCGATGCGCATTAAAACTGATAATTATATATGCATATTTACACCGGTTAGTCTATCAAGGTACTAACTCACACCAATACACACCAACTCCTGCCAAAATACACCAATGCAGAATCTCATGTCAATAAACAGAATGATAACAATTCGATAATACAATATGTTGTTCAATGCTCGATGCGCAATAATTAAAGAATGAGCATCGATAAGAGTTTCAATGAACGTTTTAAAGCTCAATGACACATTTTAAGGCAAACTTTATCAACATAACAGAATCCAAAAGAATTGCGATAACAAATCAGAAGAACATAGGAATTCAATTATGAGGAATTGGTTCAGATGAAAATCCCTTACCTCGGTTCAAGCTATGTAATGCTATTCAACTTGTTCAAATTCCTCAATTTAACCTAAATTGACAATTTACTTATTAGAACAAACTCTAGCCTCATAACATTATAAATCATATACTAATTACTTATTCCGACAATCTGACACGGCCTAGATCAAACTCATCCCATGTGCGGTCCACTTAACTGAAAACTCCGTACGCTCCATAAAGCATTAAGACATCCCAAAACTCATAAAATTCCTCATAAAATACTTTTATAGCTTAAAACAGCATAACAAGTTACATTATGAATTTTCTGAATTTTTTATTAAAATAATTTTCTTAAATACCAGGAAAAGCCCAAAAGTAAAAATTAATAATTCTTGTGCAAACAAAAGTCCCATAAACTTTATGATAGCTTTATAATATATAGGGATAATACAATAATTAAAATTTTAGATTAAAAAGCATCAAAACTATTTCAAAATTAATTGTTTAGCCAACTAAAATGCGATATGGATTTGGTATGAAATATACTTTCAAAATTTTGAAACTGAAATCGAAATTTCTTTATTTCATAAAAACATTATAGAAATTTTTCTAAAATTTATTAAGAATTGTTCTAAATGAATTTTAGAAATTCTAAAATTTTAAAAATTATTAAAAAATTTTAACAATAATTTTAAAATTCTCCTAAGAACTTCCCGGTAAAATTTCAGAATTTTTTAAAAATCATACAATGCCCAACAATTATGTGGTATAACTGTGCAAGCACAATGTACCACTTCACTGCATAAACCCATTAGCAATTTACCCATCTTCTTCCCTTCTCTCAGTTTCTGTACAAACCCAGAACACGCTCAGTTCACATGCACAACTGTCCCACCCATTTTCCTTACACACACTATCAAATATATATACACATTTTACACATTACACACACTACAATATAACATCTTCGTCACAAACAAACACATTCAAACCCAACACAGCACATCAGTACTTGTTGCTGCTTCTCCCTTCTCATGTGCACAACACACACCAAAACACACCCACATTTAAGCACAAAGACATGCACAACCCACACTCACTGCCGGGTCTCTATTTCCTTGTCCCTTACACATAAACAAATTATACACAAACACACGTTACACCTGCTCCACGGCGGCCTACCACTTCCCTCAATACACACACATAAACACACTCTCATAATACCCAAATCCTCTCACTCACCACCCACAAAAACTCACTGTAATCACACACTCCACACTCAATACATACAAATATATACCCACAATACACATTCTTAGAAATACATAAACACCACTCACGCAATCCTCATTTCCATTTCTCAAACCCCACAAAAATACAACTGTTCTACGCGGCTGTTTCGGCAGTCCCATCCTTCTCCTCAAATACACCATGCATACATATATGCACACCATATACCCAAGTACTCATGGCAGCCACCATCACCTATATACACACTCATATATTTTCAAAACACACAGATAACCTAACTGGAATGTGAGTGTAAACTCTTACCGGAGATGATTTCTTTGCTGGATTTTCGGCTGCTCCCAATCTTTCTCATGTAGCTCCTCTTCATATCTTTCCCGTTGTCTTTTCTCTCTCCCTTTCTTCTTCTCTCTGTAACCGAAAGAGCAGAACAAGTCTGCACTTCTTCTTTGGTAACCAAAAATGGAATATTAATCCCTCTCTTTCTTTCTATGCAACTCCCTTTTAATCTGACTTTATTCTTTTGATTGTTTGTAACCGAAAATGGGTCATGGAAATGTTTAATTTCTCCCTCAATTCATGCTTGGGTCCCTCTCTTTCCAAAATTATATAGTTGACTTTGTTTTTCAAATAAATCGGATTTCGATTTTGATTTTATGTATTTACTAATCCGCTTCACTAATTGTCGCCAAATTTTTTTGAAAATATCACTCACGCTAATCGTCACTAAACACTTCAATCATTATCACTTATAACTGTTGACGTTAAATTATAATTTATGGATTCTAAAATAAACTTGTCGCTAAGAGTCACAAACTATAAGGCTTAGCTCTTCTAATCTACAACATTTCATTTTTAAAAAAAATGTTGTTAAAGTTGAGAGAAATATCGCTCACCAAATCGTCGCTAAAGGTCAAATAAATATTTAGTTGACCTTTAGCGACAAGTAAATTGTTACATTCTCCCTCACTTATAAAAATTTCGTTCTCGAAATTTATGTACTACGGTACAGATAAAAGCGTCACCTGATATCTACTAGTTCTCAGGTAATATTGTTCACACCAGTGATCGTTAAGGGTCCAAAAACATCACTTACAAAATTTTGCTAAAGTAATGAGTAATCAGCTTAAATCTACCATATATGCAACCCTTGGTCAGGAAAGGGAACTACCAAATACCTTCCCTCTCTAAAGGACATGTTTTTCTTTCTAAGTCCTCATGCAAAGCTAAGCTATATATATAAACGAATATGACATTTCATGATCAAATAATGTACGTCACCTAATTAACCAGAAGTTTTCCTGAGATTCTTATCCCCAAAATATTTAGCTAATTCCTATAAGTACCTACACACCAATGCCTCAAAACAAATAATGTACCCACCACGTTATCGCTGCGCACTCTGATATCTAGCCACTACTACGGTTCAAATAAGGTATTGAAGTTTTTCCTTACCCTCTTGTCGAAACTTATGCTTTCCCTCACTCGCTTCTAAAGTCTACAAAAACATATACCTATGCTTTGATACGAACTGTAACATCCCGGGATTTCTAGAACGTTAACACTCACTCAAACATATATACTAAGGCAATTAAACCCTCAAACCCAACCAACTTAGTACCACTAGCCAGTCAGAGCAACTAAACCATTGAATAATATAGTACTCCTAGTACACTGTCATAATTAAAACATCAAGTCTAAGCCAAAAATTTTAAATAGCAATATTAACCCGCGCAGGGGTTCTAATGACCAAAACTAAAACTAAATTCTCTTTCCCTTGCTCGGATCTAATCCCCACCTAATGCGATTTATTGTTGGATATTACATGCGGAAAGGAAGTCAAACGAAGGTAAGCTTTTGAGAGCTCAGTAAAGTCGCTCAAATGAAGAAAAAATATGAAATAATTTACAAATACAATACAACGATGGTGTAATTCACAAATACAATTCGATGACGGCTTTCAACATTTTCACAATGATTATAACCAGTTCGATCAGATATCAACATGACTTTCGGATACAAAATGCTATTGAACATGAGCAATTGCAAAGCAGACAGTGCAGAGAAATCAATTGGCAAAGTCACAGAGGCGATGCTCACTAACACTGATAATTACATGGGCATATTTACACTGGCTAGTCCATCAAGGTACTAGCCCATACCAATACACCGGCTAGGTTATCAAGGTACTAGCTCACATCAATACACATCAAATCCTCCGATACACACCAACTCTCCCCAAGACAGACCAATGGAGAATCTCATGTCAATAAATAGAATGACAACAATTCGATAATACAACATTTTATTCAATGTTCGAAGGGCAATAATTAAATAATGAGCACCGATAAAAGTTTCATTGAATATTTTAAGGCTCAATGAAAGGTTTTAAGGCAAACAATGCAAACCTTATCAACATAACAGAATCCAAAAGAATAGCGATATAAAATAAGAAGAACAAAGAAAATCAATTATGAGGAGTTGGTTCGGATAAAAATTTCTTACCTCGGTCCAAGTTATGCATTGCTATTCAACTTGTTCAAATTTCTCAATTTACTTATTAGAACAAACTCTAGCCTCATAACATTATAAATCCTATGCTAATTACTTATTCCGACAATCTCACACAGCCTTGATCAAATGCATCCCACGCGCGGTCCACTTATCAAAAACTTCGTACGCTCCATAAAGCATTAACACACTCCAAAACTCATAAAATACTTTTATAGCTTAAAACATCATAAAAAGTTACAATATGAAATTTCCATAATTTTTGAATTTTTTATTAAAAAATTTTCTTCAATACAAGAAAAAGCCCAAAAATAAAAATTAATAATCCTTGTGCAAAAAAAAAAGTCCCATAAACTTTATGATAGCTTTTTAATATATAAGGATAATAGGGAAATTAAAATTTTAAATTAAAAGGCATCAAAACTATTTCATAATTAATTGTTTAGCCAACTAAAATGAGATGGATTTAGTATGAAATCAACTTTAAAAATTATGAAACTGAAATCAAAATTTCTTTATATCATAAAAAAATTATAATTTTTTTTTATATTTATTAAGAATTGTAAAGACTCTTAATGAATTTTAGAATAACTAAAATTGAGGAAATTATTAAACAGACCAAACGATATTAAAAAAATATGAAATTTTAAGAGTAATTGAACTTCTCTGTAAAGTTTCAAAGTTTTTTGATAATTGTACAGTGGCCAACAGTTACGTGGTATAAATGTGCAAGCACAATACCACTTCACTGCGTAAACCCATTAGCAATTTACCCATCTTCTTCCCTTCTCTCAGTTCTGTACAAACCTAGAACCCACTCAGTTCACATGCACTGCTGTCCCACCCATTTTCCTTGCACACACTATCACACACACACACACGTGTGTGTGTGTGTGTGTGGGAGTTGATCCATTGCTCGTGCCGGCAAAATGGGAAAAGTTGTCCACACAATCTGACCTTCCACAGGCGAGATGTGGACGGTCCAGATTTACTTTTTGTGCTTTTTTTTTTCGTCGTTCGCTACATAATGTAGTGGACGGTATGATTGTCAATCATACCGTCCGCTACACAGTCCGATACATTATGTAGCGAACAATAAAATCTAGCCCGTCAATCAGGCCAAATGGATAGCCAGATTGCACGGACAACTTCTTCTATTTTGCGAGTGCGAGTAATGGATCAGCTCCACACACACACACACACAAACACACACATTTCACACATTACATACACTTTGATATACTATCTTCCTCACAAACACACACATTCACACCCAACACAGCACATTAGTACCTATTGCTGCTTCTTCCTTCCCCTTCTCCCTTCTCATTCACACATCACACATCAAACACTCCCACATTTGAGCACAAAGACACACACAAGCCACACTCTCTGCCGGGTCTCTATTTCCTTGTCCCTTACACATACAAAATTTATCCACAAACACACATTACACCTGCTCCACGGCAGCCTACCTCCTCCCTCAATACATGTGTGATAAATACACTCTCATAACACCCAAATCCTCTCACTCACTACCCACAAAACCCCACTGTAATCACACACTCCACACTTGATACTTACAAATATATAACCAAAAACACACATGCTTCAACATACATAAACACCCACTCACGCAGTCCCCATTTCCATTTCTCAAACCCCACAAAAATACACCTGTTGTACATGGGGCTATTTCCGGCAGTCCCATCCGTCTCCTCAAATACACATTGCACACATATATGCACACCATATACCCAAGCACTCACGGCAGCCACCAACACCTATATACACACTCATATATTTTCTAAACAGACACATAACCTAATTGGAATGTGATAGTGTAAATGCCTACCGGAGATGATTTCTTTGTTGGATTTTCGATAGCTTTTAATCTTTCTCGTGCAACCCCTCTTCCTATCTTTCCCTTTCTCTTTTCTCTCTCCCTTTCTTCTTCTCTCTGTAACCGAAAGAGCAAGTCTTCTTTGGTAACCGGAGAAAAAAAAAACCCAACTTTTCTCCCTCTCTTTCTTTCTATGCAACTCTCTCTTATTCTGACTTTCTTCCTTTGCTTGGCTATAACCAAAAATGGGTTACGGAGATGATTAGTTTCTCCCTCAATTCATACTTGGTTCCCTCTCTTTCCAGAATTATATAGTTGACTTTATTTTCAAATAAATGGGATTTCAATTTTGATTTGATGTATTTACTTATTTACTAACACGCTTCACTGATTGTTGCTAAAAGTTTTCGAAAATATCACTCACGCTAATCGTCACTAAACACTTCAATCATTATCACTTATAACTGTTAATGTTAAATTATAATTTATGGTTTCTAAAATAAACTTGTTGCTAAGGGTCAATAATATTCCATTTTTCGGTTTAAAAACAAACTATAGGGCTCTAATCTACAACATTTCGTTTAAAAAAATGTCGCTAAAGTTGAGAGAAATATCGCTCACCAACTTGTCGCTAAAGGTCAAATAGATAATTAGTTGGGGTTTTTAAGATAAAAACAACCTTAGATGTTGGGGTGTTACAAATTAGGAAGAAGTAACTAAAGTGCAAGGGGTTTTTAAGCAAACTGAATTCTTTTTAGAGTTAGTATAAATACCCTAGTATAGCCTCCAGGAGTCAAAGACAATTTAGTAAGTCTCCTTGTACGTGAAAGCCAGGGAGTGAAAGAGAGAGAAAGAGGAAGCTTCTAGGCAAGAATTTTTAAGGTAATCCCTTGTCTTTTCTCTCCAATTTTAAAGTGTGGTTTCGGGTGTGTTTTAGAGGGGTATTAATGTTTGAGTGCATGGTTTGCGTGTGTATAGTGTGTATTTCAGAGGGTAAGATATGGGTGTATTTGAGAAGAAGGCTGTTGTAGAGCAGCATAAGAGTGGGTTAAGATTTTGTTAATATCTCTTTCATTACTAATCTAATTGAGGTGTTTTTACATGTTATGAAACCCTTGTTGTGTCCACTTCAGTTTTAAGTTTTCTCATAATCTTACGTTTTCATATCGAAAAATGACCTTAAAATCAATTTGATGCAGAAGTCCAGAATTTTCGGGCTCTGGAGCCACTTCTATTTGCTATAGAAAATTCATTACTCATTGGATTTTTGTGATTCTTATATTTATGAAAAACTCAACAAATCTACTTCAACTTTGTAGCTATGAGTTTTCTTATAATTGTCATGTTTCTACCTCAAAATGGTCAATGTACAAAACGAAGATTTGCTAAAAAATATTGTTTCTAGAATTACTTATCAGTCCATTGTAAAAAACTTTTTAAGCTATTTCTAAGCATATTTAGGCAAATTGCAAAATTTAAAAATCACCTTATAATGCAAAACCTTCGATGTAGAATTTTTTGGGATTTTTATAGGCATGCGAAGGGTCTGAAATGATTTTATTATAGAAATAGGTTTTTGAATTAATTGGCATAGTAAAAAAAATTATTTTTAGTCAAAAATTTTATAGTTATCTGATCTTATTAAGACGCTAGAGTGTCTGAAATTTCATGGTATTCTGGTACCATTTGATATACTTTTAAAATAGGATCCATGGCGCTCAATTTAAGGAGCGGTAATAGTGATATGATCTTACTGAGATGCTTGAGTGTTTGAATTTCACAGCATTCTGGTACCATTTGATATATTTTTGAAATAACATCCTTGGCACTCAATTTAAGGAGCGGCTTAGAGTTTTGAACAAAAATTTTCTAGAAAAGGTCTTTTTTGTTCGAATATTTTAATGATTTTACTTATAAGAAGGATATTTTGGTGATTTAGACACGAGAGGGATTTTTTTAGTAATTTTTTATCTGCATGGGTATTTTGATAATTTTACATATCCGGTGACCGGGTCGTTCTTAGAGTAAAAGTGAATTGGTACAAGATTTATGATATCATAGAGTAAACTGTATTTTGATAATTGGAATGTCCCGTTTAGGTTAACAAATGAGTGTCCAGTCAAAATGGATAAGCTTAGTTTCAAATCCAGGTAAGGATTCTATCCGAAATCCCATTTTATCTGATTTATTTTGTATGTTTTATTCTGATTTATTTTCAAATTTCATTGAACTTCGATTTATGATCGACATAAAAATGTTTTTTTTTTTGAAATTGCTCATGAGATCCTATCTTGAGCCTTAAAGCGATCGTTTCAAATTCTTTTAAACGCTCATCTGTATTATTGATTCAATCATGATACAACATTTTGAATTGTGTTTATTTCTTTGAATATTGATATGAGTTAGTAAATCTGGGGAGTTATAAGGATGATGTGTATTGTTGGTGCTATAAGGGTGGTCTGTTAGTTTGGGTTGAACTAGTACCTAAATTGTAATACCCCAAAACCTAAGGCTGATTTTGCGGTTAAAAAAAATCCTAACTGATTATTCATTGGAACTTAACGACACTTTTTTTATGATCATAAGTTACAAAAAAAAACTGGTTGTATGGTAATCATAGCAAATTATTTAGTTAGTTAGCGGCGGTAAGTTAACTCTATAAGTGATATTATTTGAGGCTTCTAGTGACAATTAGAGTGAGCAAATTTTATTAACAACCTTTAGCAACATTTTGCAACAACAATAAACCACAAAATAAAGCTGGGTGCATTGACAACCAAAGAAAATTGAAGGGGTGACTTTGGAGAAATTATAATAAGTTGAGGTTACTATTTAAATTGAGCAAATTACATCTTGAATGGTTTTTCACTTAATGAGTTGAATTTGCGTAAGTTGAAAGTCAAAAGGAAGAGACAAAGGGGAGAGAAAGCTGGAGAAATTTGAGCAATTTGAAACAAAATGGATTTATTTTCGTTTGGGTTAATCTGAACATAAAATTAGATAAAGACTAGACAAGAGAAGAGAGATTTAGAGAGAGAGGGAGAGAAAAGAAGAAGAAGAAGAAGAAGAGAGAGAGAGAGAGAGAGAGAGAGAGAGAGAGGGAGAGAGAAGAAGAAGAAGAGAGAAAGAGAGAGAGAGAAATTTTCTCTTTCGATTACTGAGAAGAGCAAAAGTGTAACACCTCGATACTATTCAGATTTACTTAAAAAATTTAGCGGCGAATATATTTTTAGCAATGATATTTTTAAATAATATTTTTTTAGCGACGATTAGTGTAGCGAGGTTATCTAACAAACCTATTAAAAATATTTTAGCGCATAAACTATAACAAACCTGTTTATAATAATAGAAAGTAACGGGTAAAATTTAAAATGACTAACGGAAGCTCAGGGGTTTTTCAGTAGTTTTTCAATTTAGGGTTTGTTATATATATATAGAGAGAGAGAGAGAGAGAGAGAGAGAGAGAGAGCTAGCTTTGAGGGCAGCCATCCTGTTCCATCCTTCATTCGATTTATACAATAGAGAGAGAGGCAGGGAGAGAACGTGAAGAAAAAAGGTTCCGGGGAGGTTTCCGGCGACTGACTTCCTTTCCGGTAAGTTTATTTTTAGCCCTTCTTTGTGCTTAAACTACTAACATTTTAAAAGGGTGTGGGACTTAAGAGAAACCATGAGGATTTAGTGAGCTTAGGGCTGCCATGAGTGTGTGTTGTGTGTGTGTGTGTGTACGTAATTGTGTGGGTTTATGGCTGTGGGGTGGTTGTGTGAATGTATATGTATCACAGGTACAAGGACAGAGAGAGAGATGCCGTGGGGTTTGGGTTTGTGGGTTGGAAAAAAGGCTGCCGTGAGTACCCATGGCTGTCGTTAACCGAAGTTTGCGGCGTCGCCAAGATTCGGACAAGAGGGGCTGCCGGGGGTTGGATTCTTGTGAATATTGTGGGTTGTGTGAGTGTTATTTTGGGGGTAGAAGCAGTCGAGCTGGGCTGCCTTTAGAGAAAGAAATGTGCACTGCAGTGGGTATGTAATGAGGGAGCGCGTAGTGCTGCCGCTTTGGCATTAGCTGGCTCTCTTGCCGAAGTGTATTATTTTCATTTTCACCATGAAATTAGGGTTAAATATTGGAGGAGAAGGCAATAAGTGGGGGTTTTTTTTACTGCAGCTGCACCAAGGTAGTGGTTATTTTACAACATTCCTTCTTTGGAAAGCGACGAGTATTGGAAACCATATTTGATCTTGATGTTATGGTTCGGATTTTCATTAAGGGAATGATTGCTGGTTAATTAAGTGTGGAAAACAATTTGCAAGAATTAATTTTGTGGTGGACTGGTGGTGATGACAAAAGGAAAACGAGGGAGAAAGTTCAAAGCGTAACTTGGTCCTTTGCAAGAATTAATTTTGTTCTGCCAACATCCACATTCCTTTGGCCTTAGGGGCTGCCATTTAGAAATTTAGTTTTCCTTTGCATATAGATATCTGGAGTTTAATGTTTTCTCAAAATTGAAGATCGACGCGTCTGCTGGCATAAAAGCAGCAGCTGTTAGTGCTGTTTTGGTAGTGCTGTGTGTGTGTTTGTGTGAATATGGGGGTAATGAATAGCAAAGGGGAAGCCACAAGTGTATGAGTGCTTGAAATTTGTTTTTTTCTTAGTTTTGTGTGTGTCATGTGGGTTTATATGTGTGACTATGTGTATATATCTGGGCTGGATATGTAGAGAATGTGTGCTTGCAAGTGTGTGTGTAATGGGAGTGTTAATGTGTGTTGCAAATATATATATATACACTCTCTCTCTCTCTCTCTCTCTCTCTCTCTCTCTCTCTATATATATATATATATATATATAGAGAGAGAGAGAGAGAGAGAGAGACTAGATGAGTGGGTTTGTGAGCTGTGTGTGTGTGAAGGTGTGTAAATGTGTTTAACAGGTGTGTGGGTGTGTGTGTGTGGGTGTGTGTGTTGAAGTGCATATGCGTGTGCACGGACGAAATGTGAAAATACATCAGATTAACGAAGAAGAAGAAATGAGTTTTGGGTACGCAGTTAGTGGATATCGGGTTAGCGTTAGGTACGATGCATGCATGGGGTGGCGTACAGTTATTGTTAATGCTTAAAATTTTAAAGTATGATACTTTAGGCTAAGTTAGAATTTTTGGCAAAAATATGTAATTTTCTGAAAATGTATGTATTTTTAATATTTTCTGTAATCTCAGATATATAAAATCTTTGGAGTCTTTAAAACTCATGAAAATGTTCTTGAAAATTTTATAGTAATGTTTTTATAGTCTAAAGAAGTCCTAGTATAAATTTGGTGATTTTTGGAGTTGCACTACAACAAAAATAGGCTGTAAGGAGGCCTCTTAGCGTCCTTACAAATATCATATAAGGACGCTTTTAACGTAAAGACGCTTTGGATGGCGTCGCAATGTCGCCCCATTAGAGGCCGTCACAATAAGTTATTAGGACGCACATAAGCGCCTCTATAGGGGTAACGCCTAATAAGGCGCAAATGTGCGTCCTATAAACTGAACCACATCAAACCCTATTGGGACGCTTTTTAGCGTTATTTTAGATCTTTTAGGGCGCTTCTCAGCGTCCCAATATAAAAAAAATGAAATATATATATATATATATATATATATATATATAATTATTTTACAACTTTCAGTATTCAACATATGAGCTAGTAATAAATCAATTTCAAAATACAAGAACTTATAATCGTGCTATCCACAAATTATGTTATTTCACTTGTAAAATGTACAAAACATACAATCAACCTCTTAGTACAATGCCTAACACGTAAAATCAACAAGTTACAAGCACATACAATACATAGTTGCTTGTCAATGATATAAACAAGTGAGTAAGTTCAATGATCTACGTGGAGAAGACAACATTGTTCCAAAGACATACTAAACAATGCTATGATATCAATGAATGCAGATTACTCCAAGTCTCACAAAGCACCATCAAGGACTGTAAATCTCTGCTCGACTTTCCATCAGCATTCACACGACTATCGAACAATTGAGTTCCATTCAATCAAACTACAAGTAAAATGCAAAATTAGACAAATGGGCAAATAATCATATATAAAGTATCCAATAGGATTCTAACTCATAAAGCAGAAATCGATGTTAGGAAGATCGTCTTAGCAACTTTAGTTTTTTCTGCTAAACTATGGTGAAATATGAGTACAAAATAAAAAAACTTACCACTCCATGATGGTTGCTGATGCTCTTGGTGATGATTTAATATGCTTAATCATATCGTGGTTAGGATTTTGAAATGACCATTAGGCTGAAACAAGGTTAAGAAAAACTAAATCAGCACTAAAACAACATATATTCTCCTAAAAACTGAGAATAAAGAACACAATAAAAAACTACACAAACCGACTTCTGATGCAAAGCAGGAGCATGCTGATGGACTACTATTTGGCATACATGTTAACAGCTTATCATGGCTTCAGCTGCAGCCTGATGGACTGCTATTTGGCATCTGGTCAAATTATTAGAGATCAACAATATTTTTTTTACAAGTGTAGCAGATAAAACTTGGTACAATACGTAGACTTTGATTAAAAAAGGCACGCATCCAATTGACAATCTAAATTTGATAAAATGAAGAATATGCCAATATATCTAGTGTAACGTCGGTACAAGGATCTGATACCTGTTACAGATAATAATTTTGTTGTAGTCCCAATCTTCTACCCATTGACATACAGCACACCGTTCTGTTGTCCATTCGTCATGAACAGGTTCATATTTTTCTATCACGATATAAGACAGTGATGTCAATTCCCTCATAGGTACTGCTGCAATAAAGTGGAATATCTCCTTAAAAGATGTAATAGCCAACGCTTACGCAACGAGTATACCTTGCAAAAATGTAAGCAACTTCTATTTTCATGCTTTTACAGAAGGACGTTTAAGAGAATTAACGGAAAGGAGGCTGCGTGCATGATACTCATATGACAAAAAAAAAAAAAAACCTTGTTGCGCATAGAAGAAATGCAAGAGAAATAACAGAAAGGGTTAAATTCTACTCTAGAATATTTGCAAGACAAGAAGATTGCAATTGGAGAAGCTAGGGTAATCTTAGGTTCAGCAGTCCAAAAGAATCCTTGCTTCAAGAAATTCACCTGTAGAAAATATATATATGCTTACTTATCAAAAAAAGAAAATAGATTCATGTATGTATATATGGATACAGATATAAATATATATCTATCTTTTGAACAAACCTACATATATATATATATATATATATATATATATATATATATATATATATATATATATATATTTGAATAAGAATATGTTTACATATTACTTCTATGAGTAAGTACTAATTTGTTGGACACATGCAGACACATAAACCAAAAAGACCCCTCAGAAGCAGTCTAGGAAAAAGAAAAGTAGCAACCATAAAGGAAAAGGAACTTCATGTACAAACCCATTGTTCAAGTAGTAACATTGAACATTTCACCCTAACACAAGACTTCCAATTTCGTTTTTGAACCTGTATGCCGCTCCCATTCACTAAGTGTCTGTTTTTCCATCCCACGAGATCCACACTTGCAAACAACTCTGTAACATCAGGAAAGGGGGAAGGAACATGAAACATATATCAGACTGAAAATTCCAAATTACAAAGATAGCTCAACAATCATTCTCCCACGGAGAGCAGACAACAATTCAACAGTCATTAAACCAGAATAGCATCGTAGATACTGGGATTGATTGGCCATGAAGGAGAACTTTGATGAAAACTATTTCATATTGGCTAAATATCTGTTGCCTAGATTAATATCATGAAATGCCAAACAACTTCTGCATCAATTCTAACGGAGCTACCCAATTCATATCAAAAGTACAAAACCCATATTCTCAACTTACTTAATTTAAGCTAATATCATCAATTGGTTTAAGCCAAATTTCGAGAGGTAGGAGTCTCTTCTTTACTTATTCTAAAAGTCCATCGTATAATGATCCACTTCCAATCTAAGAGGCCAAATCTGACAACATTCTACCCTATGAGGAAAAGCCCCAAATTTTCACTGGAGTAGGAACCCTAAAGGTGATACAGACTAAAGAAGGAAATGACATTTCTTTATCTAGAATTAACAAAATTAACCCAAAATCATCTATTAATGCAACCAAGTATCGAAACAGTAGAATAATTCGCCACAAAAGGAGATGGTTGAAACTAAAGTAAATGATAGTTACCTAAAAGTTGTAATTGAACCACAGATTGAAGACGTAGCTCAAAAATGGCAGGGTGTGCTTGTTGTCCGGTTCTTCCTGGAAGCTCGGTAGTGGTTCTTGCGGCGGATTCACGGCATAGATGCGAGAGTTGGAAAGAAAAAGAGATGTAGAGAGAACTCAGATTTGGCCAGATTTACGGCCTTGAAGATCATCGGGACATTGGATTTCGGTGTCGCAAGAAGAGATGGCGGCCAGAAAGAATGAAAAGAGGAAGATAAAAATTGGGGGATATATTTTAGGGCAAACGTTCAAGAGGCGGATGTCCCAGGTGCTATTAGGACCTTTACAGAGGCGATCGATTTAGGGCGCTGCGAAACATCCTATCATGTACAAGAAATAAAGACGCTTCTTACTTAGCGTCTTATAACGAACTTTTTGGGACGCTTTTTTATAAAGCGTCCTATTACAAACGTCATTACATCTAAAAATTCTTGTAGTGTTGATTTGGTATCATTCTGTAACGCATTGATTTTAAACAACTGAAAATTTTAAAAATAGTTTTCTTGTCTTTAAAATTCTAATTTAAACTCTTATAATTTATATAAGTATTCTAAAGCTGTTAAAAAAATTATGCAACTTTATTTCCAGGTATAAAGAATTATGGCTATTTATGGGTTTTCTTACATTTACAAAAATTATTTTAATTCAAAAATATTCAAAATTTTATAAAAATTATATTTTGATTTTTTATTATGTTTTAAGCCATGAAAGTGTTTTGTTATAATTTATTATGTATTTGGAATATCGTTACGCATTAAAGAGTGTATAAGAATTTCAATTAGGTTGGCCGTGTGCGGGACCCATTTTGAGTCAAGCGATTTCGGAGTTAGGAGTGAGCACGTGGTGGATAGCTGATATTAGGTTTATAGTATAGTAGCATAGATTGTATTCTAACCAATAAATTGCCAATCTAGGTTTATTCAGAGAATTTTGATTGGGGTTACGTAGCGTTGCATAGCTTGGATTGAGGTAAGGGATTCGAAACCCCATTTCATCTGATTGACATCATATATAACTTTTTGAGTTATTATCAAATTTTCAATGAACTATGATATTTTTATTTGTCACGGAATTATTTTTCAGTTGCTCGTGAAACCCTAAATTGAGCGTTAAAGCGATTGTTGGAATTCATTGTTCATTTCATCTGTCTATTAATTCGCTGTAAAGCATTTTTAATTTTATCTACTCCTCCTAAATGTTGTCATGAGTTAGTAATATAGGAGTTATAAGAATGGTGCATATTTTTGGCATTACAAGGATGGTCTGTTGGTTGAGTTAAACTAGTACCTAAATAGAGTAAGCCGTATACATATGCATATGTAAAGCGTATCGAGCACTGGCGGAGTGCCTTGCTATCGTGTACTATTCATATTCAATGTTTTCTATTTCTGTTTTATTGCACATGAAGCGTTTTGAAATGATTATTGATTTAAGGGATTGAGTTGATACTCATCCCAATGTTTATATCAAAATGCATTGGTTTTATTTGAAAAATCTTTTATAAATTATCATTTGACTGTAAATATAAACTCGTCTGAATTGTTTTGTTATTTTTAAATCATTGATCGACCTTACTGGGCTCTCAAAAGCTCACACTCCTTTAACTTCCTTTCTAAAGGTGATAGCCAGTATTAGGTTGAGATTGCCTAGGTGGATTAGAGCCAACCGCCGATACAGACTATCCTTATAACTCCTCAATAAAATAACTCATGTCAATATACAGAATGAAATAAGCGATAATACAATGAATAAATCGACACTCAACGAGTAATAAATACTAAGCGTCGAATAAGATTTTTAATAAACATGTAAATCTCAAAAAAATAGGATATTGAAGGCAAATGATGCAATTTTTTTAACAATTATAACAGAATTCAAAGAAAATTCGACAACAATTCAGAAAAATATTCACGAGGACATATTGTAACATCGGTCAGTTTATTATCTAGGAGCCGACTTTTACACGTGAGATTTAGCGTCAATTTTCATTATGAAATTTATCAGTAACCTTTACTGATAAAATTTCGAGAAAACCATAAGTTATAATTTAAATATAGAAATTGTAAGTTATATTGATTGACGTACTTAGTGACAATTATCGTGAATGATAATTTTAAAAGTTTAGCAGCGAAAATATTCTTTATTTAGCACCGATGTTTTCTAAATACGTAGGATTGACTTATATTTTTAGCAACGAAATATCTACCCTGCATTCGATGTACTGTAGCGACAATTAAAATGTTATTTTTAGTATCGGAGCATTTTTTTTAGCGACAATTTGCCCAAAAGGATACTGTAACAACATGTTAATAACTTTCTTAGCACCTAAGTTGTCGTAGATATATATTTTTGAACCAATTCGCAAATAATAGAAATTTCGGGTAAGCCTTAAAATGACTAACGAAACTTTTGGGGGGGGGGGGGGGGTTTATAGTTGAGCTTTTAGGGTTTTATATTTAGTAAAAAATTTGGATGCTATATCGGTTTAAGGAATCTTCCTCCTACTCCTTATAGCGACAATCAATTGTCTCTAAATATTTTTAGTGACTTTTATTTAATGACGCTAAAAAAGTACTGCCAATAATTGTTGCTAAAATGTTAGAAAAAAAAGTCGCTTGAAACATTTACAGACTATTAATTGTCACTATACATAGGGTTGAAGGAAGATTCTTGCGACCCAGGTAGGAGTGAAAGTTTGTTCTTATATTTATATCCTATAAGAGTGAGCAGCCGTCCCCCGTGTTACTCTCGTCTGGTTCACGATAGAGAGAATTACTGAGAAAGAGAGAGATACAGAGACAGAACGTGAAGGAGTCCAGCGAAACCTCATGTAAGATCTTTATTTCTCGCTGAATAATTTATCTTTGGGATGGGTATGTGGGTTACGGCAGGTTGTGCTTGAGTGTAATGGGTAGCTGTGAACGGGTGTAGACCATGCGTTTAGTGTGAGATTTGTGGGTGCAAGAGAGAGAGAGAATAACCGTGAGGAAGCTGTGATACCGTGGGTAACAAAAGGGGTTCAGGCAGATCACAGCCATGTGGCTGTGACTGTATACTTTTGTGGATGCGTTTAAGGGAACGAAAAGGGTGGTCGTTTGGGTGGTGGCTTGGACATGAAAAGAGAGGAGGAAACCCAGCAGCTTTTGAGGAAATTGGTGCAAACTCTTTAGGTGTGTGGGTGAGTATTTATGTATGTGTTTGTGTTAGCATGGCTGTGTGTGTGTTTATATATGTGAAGGGGACTGTTGGTTCAAGTGAAGAAGTGCAGTAGTGTGCGTGTAAAGTGCTGGGCATATTGTTGTGAGTTGTGTGTTCTAGTGTGTGTGTTTATATAGGTGGGGTGTGCTCTGTGTGTGTGTGTGTGTGTACTGGATGTGTGCGTGGGTCTTAGAGAGAGAGATAGAGGGCAACTATGGCTGTCATGGAGAGAGAGAGAGAGAGAGAGAGAGAGAGAGAGGATGCGTGAGATGGGCTGCTGGTGCTTTCATATGTGTAAACTGTGTACGTGAGTGTGTGTGTTTACCAAGTGCTTGAGTTGTGTGGTTGTTTGCTTAAATTGTGTGTGCTTGTGCGCGTCAGAGTGTGTGTGTAGAGAGGGAGTGAATGGCTGTGTGAGTTGGCTGTGTGCTGTGAGGAGTGGTGTGCAGGTGTGTGTGGGTTTAGAGCAAAGAAAATAAGCTACTGCCGTGAGGCAGTATCTGTGTGTGTGTGTGTGTGTACATGTGTGTGTGTGTGTGTGTGTATAAGAGTGTGTGTGTGTGTATAAGAGTGTGTGTGTGTGTGTGAGTAATGTGTGTGTATATATGCATGTGATTGTGGGTTTGCGTGAGAAGAGGGAGTAATAGTAGTTTAGTTAGTGCATTGAGTGCAGAGAACATAGGGAAGAAGAAGAGAAGTGCGGATCGCGTATTGGATTAGCTTTAGATATGGCGCAAGCATTCGATAGTGTACGATTATTGTTAGTACGTATTACTTTACAGTATAGTACGATAGGCCATATTAGGATTTGGGCAAGTCTTCATAATTTTCTGACATGATATGAATTTTTAATATTTTCTGTAAGTTTTAAATTCATAAAATTTTTTTGAAGCCTTTAAACTCTGAAAATGTTCTAGAAAAATTAGAGTAATATTTTTATGGCACAAATAAATCTCAGTTTGAATTTTATGATTTTTAGAGTTGATTTGCTATAGTTTTTGTATCGCATTGTTTTTAGCAAAATGAATAAATTAAAAATAGTTTTAATTCCTTTTAAATTATGATTTCAGTTTTGATAATTTTTATAAGTATTCTAAAGCTGTTAAAAATATTATGGGATTTTATTTTCAGCTAGAAATAATTTTGGGAATTTATGGGTTTTATTGCATTTAAAGAAATTATTTTAATTTGAAATATTCAAAATTTCATAAAATTCATATTTTGACTTTTTATAATGTTTTAAACTATAAAAGTGTTTCATTGTAATTTATAATGAATTTGAAATATTGTTGTGCGTTAAGGAGTGTACGGGATTTTCAGATAGGTTGCCGTGTGCGAGGCGCGCTTTGAGTTGAGCGATTTCGGAGTTAGAAGCGAGCATCATTTGAGTAGTGAATATTAGAGTTTATAGTATATTAGACATAGATTGAATTCTAAAAAATAAATTGTCAGTTTAGGTTGATTCAAAGGATTATTGACCGAGGTTGTGTAGCATTGCGTAGCTTGGATCAAGGTAAAGATTTTCTCTCTGAACCCTCCATCATCATTCTGATCTTCAATGCTTTATTATAATAGTCTTACAAACTACATTGATTTGATTTTATGTTTGATATAAAAGGTGTTTTGAAACTGCCCATGAAACCCAAATTTGAGCCATTTAGCGACGTTAGAAATTCTGATTCACACTTATCTGTTTATTTACTCAATCACCGTAAAATATTTTCAAATGCATTTATTGCTTCTCAATGTTGACATGAGTTAGTAAACCCGGGACATATAAGGATGGTCTGTATTGTTAGAGTTATAAGGATGGTCTGTTGATTGGGTTAAACTAGTATCTAGATGAACTAGTCAATGTACATATGCATATATAAAGCGTATCGAGCACTGCCGAGGTGGCTTTGCTACAGCGTACTACTCATGTTCAATATTTAATGTTTATGTTTCATTGCACTTGAACTGTTTTAAAATAACTATTGATGTAAGGGATTGAGTAGATACTCATCCCTATTTTTACATTGAAATGCAGTGGTTTTACTTGAAACCCATTTTAAAGTTATCATTTGATTATGTATAGAAAATCATTTGAATTGGTCTGTTTCTCCATTTTAAAAGTTTTTATTTGGTTTAAATGTAAAATCATCCGTTTCGTTTTTAATTGTTTTTGAATATTTGATCGACCTTAGTAGGCTCTCGAAAGCTCACTCCCCTTTGACTTCCTTTCCGCATGTGCCAACCAGCCGAAGGTTACCTGAATATGGATTAGAACAAAGTGAAAGAGAGAAAAGGAATTAAATTATTGGTATTGAATGTTAGAACACCTGCGTGGGTGACTCTGTTAATTTATTAATTATTCGGGTTTAAATTTAGTTTCCAAGTACGACTGTACACCGAGAGAAATACATTGATGAATGTTTTAGTTGTTCTGAAAGTTATGGTATTATTTGAAAAAAATTGAGGATAATATTGCTTAGTGAACTGATCGAGCGAGTGTTAACGTTTCGAAAATTCCGGGATGTTACACATATGGATAAAATTGGGTATCAGATAGAAATCTCTTATCTCGTTCCAAGCTATACTAGTCTTAACCGGATACTCCTCAGTGTTGACATAAACGGAAACAATGATATTATCAGAATAAAATTTATTTTATGATATTGTAAACTTAGCATCAACTCACTTCTACTCCTAGAACTACCCGCTCGTCGGTTGTACCAAATTTTCAAAATGCCTTTCGCACAAAAAATTTACCAAAAATGCCTCTCCTGTCTAAATCAAAAATATATCTTCCTTATAAGTAGGATCCTTAAAGTACTCTTATTATAGGTTAATTTTACCAAAACAGCCCTCCGGTAGGTAAAATTACCAAAAAAAATCTCTCTCGGATGGCAAATAACCAAAACACCCCTTGATCGCCCTCGCTCTGAAAAATTTTCAAAAAAAATACTTTAAGACACTCTTTTAAGCATAGTGAAGTTATTATTGGATTAAAAACATTTTAAAAATACTTTAAGACACTCTTTCAAAAATCTATAACCGCTAACCGGATCGAGCGTTCGGAGGCCAAATCTGGTAAAAATAGCTATTAGCCTTGAAACAATAAAAAATTTTACACACTGAACCACTTCTATAATATAAGGTTCCCCTAAAAGTTTCGGATAAAAAGGATCTGATTTGATATCCTAACTAAATCGGAAACTTCTCAGTGTTGATAAATTATTTAACGCTCTTCGGGACTACGGAAAAATCCCAAAGTTTTTGACAAGGTAGATGTCATAAAATAAAAGGGGCCTTTTCTTTGCACTTTGCCTAAATCAGTTGCTAAATGGCTTTTAAAAATCGCAACATGGACTTCTAAAGGAAATCCCACTTTTAGCGACACTTGCACTAACTATTTGAAATTAAACACACACTGAACACACCTTTTCATACACACAAGCTTCTTCTTCACTTTTACACTTCACTGTTGACTATTTGATTACAGAGAAAACACCACTTATACTAGCTCACTACTAACACACTAATATCACACACATATATACCAACTAAAATCACACACAAGAAATACACCAACTCATTTCATGAAATCTCCCAAACACACCTCACCCACGGTGTGCACACATCACACCTACACGTCCGAGATTGTTCTGTAACATCTGAATAACACATGCCCCCTTTCTAACTAATTGCAACAATTATTTAATCAATTTCACATGCATGATTTGCAAAGGATCAATTGTTTTGTCTCCTTGGACCTAACAGAGCTAAAAAAAAAAAACTACTGCAATAGATTCTTAACTGGGTTTACACCAGTGACCATGGAGATGGTAGTAATCTTTTCAAGACTTCATGTTTGTCAATTGCACATCGTTGTAAAGTTATGGGGTGCAACTCTGCGACTCATCTAGTCATAGACCCTCAGTACTTTCATTAATAAACTCAGTCCAGATTTGCTAATCTGGAAACAAGCCACTAGTTGCTAGATAGCTCACCCATTTCTTTCGTTTCATCCACACACCCATATATACACTATACACATATCTATACTATATATAAAGCCAAAAAAAATTTCACTTTTGGTGTAATATCCTTTTAGTGTTACATTGAGAGTGATTTCGATGCTGACCCGTGTCCAAAATGAGGGTAAAATTATAAAACACTTTTTTTTTGTGTTGCATAACTACCTATTTATAGTGATGACAAGTGGCATTACAAAAAAAATTATAAAAGGTGACAAAATAAAGATCTTAATTAGTAAATAACTACCTATAAAGACATGTTTACTTTTCATAACTTAAACTTCATCATAAAAATTATAAAAGTTCAAACTTGATACTAAAAAAAAAACCACATTGCTAACTTTGTCTTTATACATGTTTGGTTTTAACAATTTCAAATTCATTAAAAAAAACTGTAGTTAAAATCAAATCTAAGTTTGCTACGATAAAAATATTTTATTAAGTTATTTTGCCACACGCATGACTGACTTATTTTACTAAAGTTTAAAATTCATGTTATTGAATGTGACAGTAAACATTTATACTTGATGTTTGATTTTTCTTTTAACGAAAATTGTATTAGCAACTTTATTTTTTTGCACACGCATCGCGTGTGCCACCACGACTCGTATTCATAACACACATCCCACTTCACAGCAGCCCTCACTTCACGCGCCACACAAACCACAACTCACGCACTCACTGCAACCGTGTCTTTCCTTTGCTGTCCATTACAACCGTGCTCTCCCAAACACATTTACAACACTTACACAAATACACTCTAATCTACACAAAACAACCTGCCTTTAGGTGGCCATGAAATCACTTGTCTGAACCGTAATGGCGCCGCAAACACAAGTTTACGGCAGCCTTACACGGCTGTCTAACACACATATTCTACACTACACAGTACCCATTACACAAAAAAATTGGAATTGAAAAGAAAACTTACCGAAAATTTGCTACGATCGCAGGAAATCCTTACCGACAGTTCTCTTTTCCTCTCTCTCTCTCTCTTTTCTCTAACCTACACCGAGACCTCTCCCCTTCCTCTTTTTCTATACAATCTCTCTCTCTCTGTTGTGTAACCAAAAGAAAAAATATTCTCTCTCTGTCTTTCTTTACTTCTCTGTTTGTAACTGAAATTCCATAAACCAAAAGGGCTCAATTTTCTTCCCTCTTCCCTCTCGGATTTGACTAAAAAAACTGGCTAACAATACAATACAATACAATATATATATATATATATATATATATATATATATATATATATATATATATATCAGATTTTGAATTTTATTTTTTTACAACCCCAAACTTTAATTTAAATTTTCAAGTGATCCCGCTTCGCTAATCATCGCTAAAGGTTTCCAAAAATGTCATTTACGCTAATCGTCACAAAAGACCGCAATCAATATCAGTTATAACCGCTATCGTTAAATTAGAACTTATGATTTTTAAAATTTCGCTCATGTAAGCCGTTGCTAAATGTTGCGTATGAAAATTGTCGCTAAATAAAGTAAATTAACCGACTAAATATATTGAGGTTTGGGGTATTACATTAGTGGTGAAAATTACATTAGTAATATGTTAGTATATTAAATAGATAGAGTTTTAGAAGTTGCAGAATTTATTTTCTACTCTTGTAAAGTTTAGCAAAATTATGCCAATAATACCTACAAATTATGTAATATCCCGATCTTAGGTTTAAACTTTTACTTAATTTATAACAATTTTACTTAATTTTTTTAGCAGCATATTTTACAAGTAGAAATATTTGCATCTTTTAGCGACGATTGGCATGAGTTTGTGATTGTCAATTAAGAAAAGCGAAGGAAGCACCTTGAAAAATAATTTTTAATTAGGGTCCGTATATAATTGATGTTATATCTTTGGTTGGCTATTTTTAGATGGCAGACAGAAATTTATGGAGGAAAGATAGCAAAATAAATAAATAAAAAAAAATTGGGCCTGCATTAAATTGAAAAGTGAGTGGGTTAATTTAGAGAATGTATAACCGATGATGTTATGCCGTTATAATATATTTGGTATATAAATAAAGAGTAAAGAAAAAAAAAGGGTAATGCATAAAGAGAAAAAGGAGAGAGGAATAGAGCCAAAAAAAAAGAGAAAAAAGAACAAAAAGGGGGGAAGACGTAGAGATGTCAAAGGGCCGGGCTTGGGCCGGCCCAGCCCAAGCCCGTCGGGCCTGCTGTGGGGCCGGGCCGGGGCCGGGCCAGTGGGGGCTGCCAACCGGGCCGGGCCGGGCCGGGCCTGCCGAAGGCAAACCCCGGCCCAGTCCAGGCCCAGGCCCTAGGCCCAATAGCTAGGGCCGGGCTTGGGCCGGGCCCGGGCCCTTTTTTTTTTTCTTCTTGTTATTCAATTTTAAATTTCATCTCTAGGCAATATTCACAATTTAACGAACCTAATCTTTATCCTTTTATTTCATTATAAGTAATATACATATATATGTATGTATGTATATACATATTTATTTGTTAGCCATTATATTTTTTATTATATGTTAAACATTTTCATACTCTTCTTGATGAGCTTTATTAATAAAATCTTAACACATAACAATTTATATAGAAAAATAATAAATGTATTCATAGGCCCTCCTCCTTTTATCCGGGCTTGGGACCGGCTGCTTGTAAACAAACAGGCGAAGTTACCTATTTTTTTATATATACGAAAAAATATATATCTTGCTTGTAAAAATTTATTTTATATATATGGAAAAAAAAGTATATTTTGTGAAAAAATTTATTCTTAAAATTCTAACAATCAAAATAATAATGAATGTCTATCCAAAATATCAGCAATCAAAGATCAAGAAATCTGCAACGTCAACCAAAAGGATCAAAAGAGGAAAATAAAAACAAATTACCTAATCATCCAGAAGTACTTCAATATCCGAGTCACTGCTCTTCCTATCATCAATCGGTTTATCTTGCTCGCGGTATTTCGCATCAAGATAATCCTTCCAACATACACATAGCTCGAGCGACTCGGGGTTAAGACGACTCCTCCTGTCATCCAAAACCCTCCCGCTGGCTGAAAATGCCGACTCTGAAGCAACCGTGGAGGCTTGCACTGGCAGTACATCCCGTGCAATTTGGGATAAAGTTTTATACATGTTTTGATTTTGTTTCCAAAAATTTAACAAATTAAAATTAACCTGTTCTTGCCTTGATAAATCAGAATAATGATCAGTATTTGCATATACACCAATCTCATTAAAAGAGGAAAAAGTATACGAACCTGCCGAATTAGAAGTACCTTCACCTGGTAGTTGTCTTGCTACTAGATGTTCAAAGCCCTGAAGGTATGGCGCATAATACCTCTCAACAGTGGATGATGATGTAGCTCGCCCGCGCACGTCAGCAGAATTACGATAGACGTTGAACAAGTCCTCAAACCTCTTGCTCACTTTTGCTGTGAATGCGGTTGTCTCCTCTGCTGTGTAGCACATTAATTTCGATATCTCTTGTATCGAGGCGTTCACGCCATGCAACTTTAACCTAGGATCTAAACAAGTAGCCACAGTAAAAATAGCAGGCAGTTACTCCAATATTTATTAAATTTTTGATCCATCACTTTTACTATTTCCTTAAAGGGTCCTATATATCTCCATTTTGTTAACATTGTAGCCATCTTCAGAATTTCTATTACAGCGAGAGGAGAGGTGGGATAGTACGTACCAGACAATAAATTGGTAGACGTGTAGAATACCTCCAAAAATTCAGCTAGGTATGTGGCCATCTGCCATTCCTCTTGAGTTGGCAAGCCGGCTGGGAACTGGGTTAGTAGAAAATGCGTATAGACTTCTCGGTATGCCAGAATGTGTAAAAGCATGTGGTATGTAGAGTTCCACCTGTGGACCACATCTGTAACTGCTCTCCTGCGAGGCATATTATATTGAACACACAACGTTTTAAATTGTTGTGTTCTCGGACTCGAGCTATTAACATACGCTGTCATACCCCTCATTTTGAGAAGAATATCTCCTGCAGCAGCTAAACCATCTTGAACAATTAAATTAATAATGTGACAAACACAGCGAACATGAAATAATTCACCATTAAGTACAGGTTGAAGCGTCTCCTTTAAAGCTGCAACAGCAACTTTATTATTAGAAGCATTATCAAAACTAACACTCATAATCTTATCCTTAATTTTAAATGTGGTGCATGCTTTTAATATAAGAATAGCAATGTTCATTCCATCATGCGGATAAGGGAAGTGCTCGAAAGCGATGATTCTCTTGTGCATAACCCAATCTGCATCAATCCAATGAGCGGTCACACAAGAATAACTAACAAAAGTAAAGGAGATTGCCAAATATCAGAAGTAAGACTAACTTTACCTTCAAATTTATCGAAATAATCGATAAGGCGTGCTTTAGCAGCATTGTACTGTCGGAGTGCATCGGATCTAGTTGTGTTTCTATGAACCTTTTTGTACAAAGGTTGAACGTATGTGTTCATATATCTAGAGTGCTTAGGATTATCGGCAAAAGAAAAGGCTTGTTCATCATGAATAACAAATTCAGCGAGACCGTCTCTTTGCTCTCGCTGATTATAAACAAATAACTTACCGTCAAAAGATAACTGCGTTTGGGTAGGTTCGACGTGGCCTTGTCGAGGTGCACACAGAGGGTAATGCCTGTTAAGATGTCCATTACCACTACCAGACGAAAATAATTTAGCGCAGTACTTACATCGAGCTTTTCGGATGCCGTCCACCATAACTACATCGAAATGATTCCAACACTCGGCTTTCTTTTTTTTCCCCTTTTGGACTTCTGGCTCATTACCGGAGGCATTGCTCGGCCCTTCTTCATCATGACCAGGCATAGGGTTGAGATTATGCCACGGAGTAGTAGCTTCGCCAACCGAGCTGCGTCCTTGACTATAATGCGGGGGGTCTTCATCAGGCGTGTATTCAAAATCTGGAATGTTTTGATTGAACTCCCAATTGGCTTGGGTATCTATCATACAGCCTGTACTCATTCGTCCAGGAACGAATGGTTGTGTTGGTGCTTGGATTGGTGTTTGTGATGGCCGTGGCGCTGGCGCTTGTGCTGGTGGTGGTGCTTGCGATGATGATGATGTTTTTCGTGATGACGATGCACGCCTCATTTTCTTCAATAATCCAGCCATATTTCGAGCTAAACTTTGTAAGAGTGACTAAATAC
This sequence comes from Escallonia herrerae, assembly GCA_033070095.1. NCBI lineage: Eukaryota > Viridiplantae > Streptophyta > Magnoliopsida > Escalloniales > Escalloniaceae > Escallonia > Escallonia herrerae. Next base: position 20,067 of record JAVXUP010003660.1, on the reverse strand, counting down.
ACAAGTATAAGAGTAGTAATAAGAAATAACAATTAAAAGAATGAACGAGTAACAAATATTAGAGAGTTAGTAATTAAAAAGAATTTAGCAAGACTAGTAATTAATAAACGAGAGTACTAATTAGTAAATACTAGTAGTAATTAGCAAGAGTAGTAATTAAAAAGAATTTAGTAAGACTAGTAATTAATAAACAAGAGTACTAATTAGTAAATACTAGTAGTAATTAGCAAGAGTAGTAATTGGAGAGGAAAATAGTAGCAAAGCTTGTAGAAATATAGAATGTTTAGGTAAGAGAGAGTAAGAAGATTGGTGTGAAAAATTAGAGAGAAATGGTGTGAATTTATAGATTTTAGAAACTTCACAAAAGACCAAAATACCCCTACAAACTATCCGTTTATAGTTGTTGGGGAGGGTAAGAGTGTAAAGGAGTTGAAAAATAGAGGTTAGACTAAAATACCCCCCAAACTAGCCGTTATATTGCTGTTGGGGGGGTAAAAGTGGAATTTTGGAAAAGGGGTGGAAGAAAGGGGGGAAAAACAAAAAAATTCAAACAAGTGGGGCCAAAACCGGGCCAAACCCGGGCCGCATACCGGGCCAGCCCCGGGCCAGATCCGGGCCGCAGACCGGGCCAGCCCCGGGCCGCAGACCGGGCCAGACCCGGGCCGACTTCGGGCCGGGCCAAACCCGTTTCCGGGCCGGGCCGGGCCGGGCCGGGCCGGGCTTTTTCGCAGCAATGGACGGCCTGGTCCAGGCCCGCTGTGCTGGGGCCGTTACTGTTCACCGTCGGGGCCGGGCCAGCCCGGGCCAGAACCGGGCCGGGTCGGGCCAGCCCGCGGGCCGCCCGGCCCGTTTGACAACACTAGGAAGACGGGAGAGAGGGAGACAGGGAGGGCAGCCGGCCCTAGAACGGGCGGTGCCTCTGCCATGGCAGCTCCATTGCAGGCCGCACATCAGTCACGGCGATTAACTTCGACCACCGCTTTCACCGAAATACCATCTCCCAATACCTCCGAGACTGCCGTGCCGCAACCGACGCCCTGCTGCTGCCACCGCGCGATATTCATCACCGGCCAACCAAAATTCCGATCAACACCAAAGGACGACCATCGGCCATTGTCGGCTCTCTTCCTCCATCCACCGACCAGTCGCCGTGGTCACTGGGGCCTCCAATTGGCGTTGCCGCTACAGTTTCACGGCAAGCAAAATAGCGGTCGCCGATCTTTAGCGTTCATTACCGAAATCTGTGACCACGGACGACCGTCCCTCCTCAACCAAACCACCTTACCATTTTTAGAGGTGTGCTCATGTGTTCGAGCAAAAATTCAGGCAACGAAACGCTGATCGGTGAAGATGGCCGGAGCAACCAACAGGCAACTCGCAATTTCGGGCCTTCAGCCCAATTACCCAGCTACCAAGCAATGTACTCTGTCGTTGCGACTCTCACCGGCCGGCTGGCCATCTCTGCAGAATTTTAACTGTCGCCAAAAGAGCACCGGTAACCGCATATTCGGCAAAATTGGGGACTGAAGTTTCTTATTGGCACTTTTGTATAAATTGTGAAATGGGTTCTTATGGATGATTGTGTTGTTGGTGAATCTGTACAATGATGGTCATTTAGCGGCAGTGTTGGCGGTGAATGAAATGGAATAAATTAGGTTATTTGTGTGTAACAGCTTGTAAATGTGGAGGATGTATAGCTGTGTTTTGTGAGTGTATGCTTGCAGTGGTTGGAATAGACTGAATTGTGGTGGTGTATATATATGTGTGTAATTGTTGTGAGGGAGGGTGTATACTTGTTTTTTCTGAGTGTGTGTGTGTGTATGTGTGTGTAAACCAAATATGGTTGTCCGCATAAAGGTTATAAGGTGTACAGGTGGGTATGGAGTATTTGTGTGCATTCTGTGTGACACGTATTTGTAGCAGTGTGTATGTGACGTGTATGTTGGTGCTTGATGAGTTAGAAGGGTTGAAAATGGTGATCAAAGGAAAGTTACTCTAATTAGTGGGAGGTTACTAGGATTTAGTGGGCAATTATTGCTCAAAATGAGATAGTGGGATAGTGGGAAGGTAGGCAAGCGCCACTTCTCATTTCTTCAAGAATCAAGGAGCAGTTTTGGTGTCACCTTCCCAATGGTGGGTATTTTTTACCCATATCATTTCCCCCCATTCCGTGTTCTGGAGTAAGAATGCGGAATCATGACAATTATCATAGCATAGAATTTTGGGCCCTTATTTAAGGGGTCCTTCGTGTTCGGAAGGTTACCAGAAGTAAAGGTCTCGTCTACTTGGCCTGGCGAAGTAGAGATCCTAAGGGGCTCGTCTATTCGGCCTAGCCGAGTAGAGGCCTTAAGGGGGCTCGTCTACTCTGCATGGCCGAGTAAAGGCCCTAGGGGGCTCGTCTACTTACCGTGGTCGAGTAAAGGCCCTTATGGGGCTCATCTATTCGGCTTGGCTGAGTAGAGGCATTGGTGGTCTAATGTACTCCTCTACTCGGCTTTGCAAGCAGAGACTTGGACCCTAAGGGAGCTCGTCTACTCGGCTGAGCGAATATAGGCATAAGGGGTCTGATGTGCTCGTCTGCTCGGCTTTACGAGTAGAGGCTTAGACTAAAGGAACTCGCATACTTGACTGAATGAGTAGAGGTATCGGGGGTCTAACGTGCTTGTCTACTCGGCTTTGTGAGCAGAAGATTAAACCCAAAGGAGCTCATTTATTCGGTTGACCGAGCAGAAGCATTGGGGTTCAAATGTGCTCATCTGCTCGGCTTTGAAAGCAGAAGATCCCAAAGGACCTCATTTATTCGGCTGACCGAGCAGAAGCATTAGGGTTCAAATGTGCTCATCTGCTCGGCTTTAGGAGATTAGACCTCAAAGGAGCTCGTCTACTTGACTGAGCAAATAGAGGCACTGGGGGTCTAATGTGCTCGTCTGCTCGGCTTTGCAAGTAGAAGATTAAACCCAAAGGAGCTTATTTATTCAGCTGACCGAGCAGAAGCATTGGGGTTCAAATGTGCTCGTCTGTTCAGCTTTGTAAGTAGAGGCTTAGACCTCAAAGGAGCTCGTCTACTTAACTGAGCAAGTAGAGGCACTGGGGGTCTAATGTGCTCATCTGCTCGGCTTTACAAGCAGAAGATTAAACCCAAAGGAGCTCATCTACTCAGCTAAGCAAGCAGAGGTATTAAGAATCTAATGTGCTCGTCTACCTGCCTTTTAGAGGCTTAGACCCGAAGGAGTTCATCTACTCGCCTGAGCGAGCAAAGGCATTGGGGTCTAATGTACTCGTCTGCTTGCTTTGCAAGCAGAGGCTTAGACCCTATAGGAGCTCGTCTATTCCGGTGAGCGATCAGAGGCATTGGGGGTCTAATGTGCTCGTCTACTCGCCTGAGCGTGTAGAGGCATTGAAGGTCTAATGTGCTCGTCTACTAGCCTGAGTGTGTAGAGGCATTAAGAGTCTAATGTGCTCATCTGTTCGGCTTTGCAAGCAGAGGCTTAGACCCAAAGGAGCTCGTCTACTCGGTTGAGTGTGTAGAGGCATTGGAGTCTAATATGCTCGTTTACTCAGCTTTATGAGCAGAGGCTTAGACCCCAAGGAGCTCGTTTACTCAGTTGAGCGAGTAGAGGCATTGGGGGTCTAATGTGCTCGTCTACTCGACTTTTCGAGCAGACGGTTAGACTTAAAGGAGCTCATTTACTCAGCTGAGTGAGCAAAGTCTTTATAGAGGATTTGAGTGAAGTAGCATGTCCACTCATTTTTGTAGTTTCCCTCAAGGGTTAACTTGCCCCCTGTTATGCTAATCGATTGGCACCACCTGTTAGTTGTCCCAACTCTTCTGAGATCCTGGCTGTGGATTACAATAATATCACTATATAAGGAGAACTTTATTTCATTTTGAACAAGAGAGACTTCGAGAGGCCTAAGGGAGCTCGTCTGCTCGTTCTGGCAGGGCAGGGGTTTATCAGAGTTCTTCAAGTAGGTCCGGCAAGCAGTGAGCTAGGAATTTCAAAGGGTCTCTACTCTGCAAGGCTTACATGACTCCTCTAGAAAGGAGTATGAGTGCTCAGCTGGGCCAGAGATGAGCACGGGTGCTCAACTAAACCAACGTAAATCTCTTTTGTGAAGGGGTATTGGATGATGACTAGCACTGTGATGCTGAGCTTCACACGGTGTTGGTCATGAGAGTGGTTAAAGCACGGTTGAGGCTCCTAAGAGTGAGCCTCGTAGTATCTCTTCTTAGGTCATTTATTCCTTAAATGACGATACTCTCCGTCATTTAGAAAAAGTGATGTGGCCATTGTAATGGTCTTGGTCCTTCTTGTGATGCAGATGGCGAGAATATTTTTGAATTCATCGTCGGATAACCTTGGACATTGGTTACAAAAGCTCTTGGTGTCATGATGAGGAGGTTAGTTGAGGCATCATTGAATAGGTTGCCATTGACAAGTGGTGGTTTGTAGTGCATGATACATTCGAGAGGGACGATTGACCAAGGCTTGCAACTGAATGATAGATTCTTACATGGCATGAGTGGTCGCGAGCAGGTCGGGCTGCTCAGTTATTGTATAAAGGGGAGTGCAGGCTCCGTGCGAGAGTGGTCGTACTACAAGAAAAGACCTCTTTTGCGACGGAGTTTTAGCGACGGAATCTATTCCGTCGCTAAAATGAGTTTTACCGACGGAAACCTCCGTCAGTAAAACTCCGTCGTAAAATATTATTTAAGCGACAGATTTATTCCGTCGCAAAAAACTCCGTCGGTGAAAAGGCGTTTTACCGACGGAAACCTCCGTCAGTAAAACTCCGTCGTAAAATATTATTTAAGCGACGGATTTATTCCGTCGCAAAAAACTCCGTCACTGAAAAGGCGTTTTACCGACGAAAACCTCCGTCGGTAACACTCCGCCGTGAAATATTATTTAAGCGACGGATTTATTCCGTCGCAAAAAACTCCGTCGGTACAAATAGGTCTTCACCGACGGACGTTTAGCGACGGAATAAATCCGTCGCTAAAAGTCTATTTAATTCACAGATCTGGTTTGAACTGTCACTGCTTCTCTCTTCGAAAATCCCAAAACCCAACTTCCCTCTACCCCGGCGGCGACCTCCCTCGACACCGGCGGTGACTTCCCTCGACCCCGGCGGTGACCTCCCTCGACAACGGCGACCACCTGCAACTCCGGCGACCACGGGCCCTCACCTCCGGCAGATTTTGAAGAGGAGAGAGAGAGCAGCGTCGACCACCGGGACCACCGGAGACGACGGTTTCTCACCTCCGGCAGTATTTCTCGTGAGGTAAAGTTCTTGTCTTCCTCTCTATTTGCTCTACGCTATACCTTCTGTCTTCCTCTTATACATGTAAATTGCTGTGAAAAGTTAAAGACATTGGAGATTGAGTGGGCTGGATTTGCTCTCCGCGCTTTCAATATTGAAACGGCGAGAGCAATGGATGTTGCTTCTGATCCAAAAATAGGCCTTATGCGACTACTTTGGTGGTAGGAAGCCATAGACAAGATCGGGTTAAGTGGCGTTGGATCTAGATGGGATGGGACGGGACGGAACTGGGCAAGGGACATTAAAATTAAGATGACGCAAACCCAAAACCCAAAACCCTAAACCCCAATTGAATCGAACCCTCAATTAAACTAATTGAACTCCTAATTAAACCCTAAATTGATTGCCCCAATCTAACCGAACCCTAATTGAACCCTACATTGAATGCCGTAATCCAACCGAACCCTAAATTAAACTAATTGAACCCTAAATTGAATGCCTCAAATCAACCGAACCCTAAATTGAATCAATAGAGCCCCCTAATTGAACCCTAAATTGAAGTAATTGAATCCTAAATTGAATGCCCTAATTGAATCGAACCCTAAATTAAACTAATTGAACCCCTAAATTAACCCTAAATTGATTGCCCCAATCTAACCGAACCCTAATTGAACCCTAAATTGAATGCCCTAATCCAACCGAACCCTAAATTGAACTAATTGAACCCTAAATTTAATGACTCAAATCAACTGAACCCTAAATTGAATCAATAGAACCCCCTAATTGAACCCTAAATTGAAGTAATTGAACCATAAATTGAACCCTAAATTGAATGCCCTAATCGAACCGAACCCTAAATGAAACTAATTGAACCCTAAATTGAATGCCCTAATACAATCGAACCCTAAATTGAAATAATTCAAGCGCATCGGATATGTGAATTTTGAACATTTTTTTCCCATTTGAACATTGATCATTTGTTTGATAATTTTAGGTTGTTAATTGTGCGTTTTAGATTTGTGATTATTGATCGATGATTTTAGGTTATTAGCTGTGCATTTGAAGTAATTGCGATTATTAATTGATGATTTTAGGTTATTAATTGATGATTTTAGATTGTTAATTGTGCATTGAGCATTTGAGATATTGAGATTATTGACGGAGGATGGGACCCAATTGGATTGAATGTGTGATTTTTGTTAATTTTTATTGCATTGAGCATTTGAGAATTGAGAATTGAGAATTGAGATTGTTGATGGAGGATGGGACCCAATTGGATTGAGATACCTGTTAGTTAGCGCAGACACGGACACCACGTCTGATCGACGGTGTCCGACATTTAAAAAACAAATTAACGTATGCCGATGTGTCTGGAGGTGCGTGTCGGTGGGCGTCGGACACGTGTCGGTATGTGTCGGACACGTGTCCGGAGGTGTCAGACACGTATCGGACACCATATCGACACCCTATATGAGGTGTCGGAATTGAGGTTGTTGACGGAGGATGAGACCCAATTGGATTGAGATACATGTTAGTTAGCGCAGACATGAACACCACGTTTGATCGACGGTGTCCAGCATTTAAAAAACAAATTAACGTATGCCGATGTGTCTGGAGGTGCGTGTCGGTGGGCGTCGGACACGTGTCCGACGCCGTCGGACACGCGTCGGTATGTGTCGGACACGTGTCCGGAGGTGTCAGACACGTATCGGACACCATATCGACACCCTATATGAGGTGTCAGAATTGAGGTTGTTGAATGTGCATTAAATTTAAGTTAGTTAGGTTAATGCGACATTTTTAGCATACACCCCCTGGAATCTAATCGTGGCTCTAGCGCTGGCTATAATTAGCCCTAATTAGTCCTGATTAACAATATTTTAGTAAATCAATTAACCCTAATTAGCTCTAACGAGCCTAATTAGTTTTAATTAACCCTAAGAACCTGATGAAATTCAAATTAGCTGTAATTACCTCAAATTAGCCCAAATGAACCCAATTATGCGCATGAACCCAATTATGCGCATATCCCCCACATTGGATATCTCACCGTGTATGGGGGGAGATGATAGATCGGTGGGCTGCGGATCCAGGTTGGGACGCCAAGAGTAAGAGCGGGGCTGAGAACAGACAGAACAGAGATCCGACGCACACGGGGGGGTCGGTGCCACACGACATCGTCCGACACATGAACGCGGTCGAGCACCCGGATCTGGAGGAGGATGAGGTCATAGCTCTGACCTATACTCAGACGCACGTGCGGAAGAAGGACAAGGACGAGACGCACCGGGCGGGCGACTATATTTCAGATATTGCCCGGCGGATCGATGTGAGTCAATTTATTTAAGTTAATGTTTTTTCTTTCTATCCTCAATGTCTGTTTCGTTAATTAATGCCCTAACATATCGTTAAACCACTATTTTTGCAGGCCTCGTATGAACAGCTAAGGGGGTCCGAGCAGCAGTCCGGACAGCCATCAGCGTCCACTAGTACGGCTGCGAGTACTGGGGGGTTGAAGCGATGGCTGGATACGCCGGAGGTCGTGAATCGGCCGAAAGGCCGCATACGCGGCCTGCCTAGCACGACTGCTCGTGCCGTGATAGGAGCGTCCTCACCCCCTGCTGCCCCTCCACAGACACCGGCTCCTCGGCCTCAGTTGGACGACGAGGAGATCCAGCGCATTGCTACAGTGGTGTGCCGGATGATCAGGGAGCAGGGCACTGCTGGACAGGCCGCCCCGGCCCCGGATCAGCAGGATCCAGATCCGGGACTCGGGAACCCCTGATGAGCCCCTTCCCGTGCCCGTTCCTAGCTTCCCCTTCCCCCCGTGCCCGGCTTGTACTCTTCTCCCCTCTCCTAACCGGCTATATCCGGTTCCCGGCTTGTACATATATGAATTTTTTTTATTATAAATTTTTTTTATAATTGATTATATATATTTCTTTCTGTATTGATTATTGCGCGTTGTTGTTGAGATTTGAAAATTGTATTACAGGTCTGGGTAATTGAAAAATAAAAAAAAATTTCAAAAAAAAAATTGACTTTTGGCGACGGATTAATTCCGTCGCTAAAGTATTCCTACAATCAGTTATTTAGCGACGGAATATTCCGTCGCTAAATAAGTTTTTTAGCGACGGAATATTCCGTCTCGAAAATATAAATCCGTCGCTAAAAAATATAATTCGCGACGGAATATCCGTCGCTAATTAAAAATAAATCCGTCGGTAAAAATGACATATTTAGCGACGGATTTAAAAATTCCGTCGCTAAACTATTAGTGACGGGCTTTTATACGAGGGATATTTAGCGACGGTGAATCCGTCGCTAATTCTTTTAGCGACGGATTTTTAACTTTTAGCGACGGATTACCCCGTCTCACATACATGTAGCCCCCCTGACTAAGAAGGCATAGATGCAAAGATGGGTTCTTAGTCACTGTGTAGGGCATGTTCGTAAAAATAACCGTTGTTTGTCGGCTCAGTGAGACAAGTAGACAAAGCTAGGAGTGTGGCCTGTCTGCTCAACTGGATGAGCAAATAAAGATAAAGGACCATGGTCTGTCCAAGCAAGTAGTGGATATGGGGTCCATCAGAGCAAGATGCCATTAGGGATATGGACCATCGTTTGCACGAAGTCAAATCACATTTTTTTACGTTCTGTAGAAGTTGTGCAAGATGTAGGTAACTGAGAGTATATTAACATTATTTAAATTAGCATGTATATTTGAACATAGAAAATTAGTTCCAATAGTCTAAAGAATGCACGAGGTTATAAATTTTTTATATTATTATAACTTATTTTATTACATGTTAATGTTCACGTGCATCGCACGTATATCCTACTAGTTGTAAGAAAAGTCTCATATTCTCAGGGGCTTTTTTTTTCTTTGGAAAATTGCTTGCTGAGTATTTTTCTTAAGTCCTAAGATTGGTGAGAAGTAACATCATGTGAAACAATTTGGGCAATTAGGTGGCATGTGACCTGGCTGGGCCATGTCTAAGTCGATAAACCAAATATTGCAGCTCATCGGCTAGATTGGCCTGTGATACGGTTGATTGCTTGCCTGGTTCAAGTGTTAATCAAATTATATACGTGAAACAAAATAGCTGGCAGAGGAATGAAATGAAATTGACGAAAGCAGTAGGCGAATAATGCTAATCGTTCCAGAACTAAGATTTGATTATAGGTCATAAACAATCCATTAGTATCGTTTTCGGTCTTAGTTATTAAGAAGTAGCAACCGTCAAAATAAATAACTGGGCAAATCTCTTGGATTTAGGACACACATGCATGGACGGCCTTATTATTAGAAAACAACTTTTCTTTCATGGTTACCAAAAAAAAAAAAGAAACAACTTTTCTTCATGGTCTTAAGGCAAAGCCCTCGGGGCCTATTGGAGTCTGACCAAGTGAATCTTATAATATTAGGTCTTCAAAGTTGCATTTTTGGACTCCAAACAAAATAAAAGTTCGTCCGACTTATAAGCAAAATCGTTGGAGATCAATATGAGGATTCTAGACAATAATTTTGGTTCAGCACATAGCACGCTTTAATATTATAGCATCAGATCCCTAGAGATATACTTTGCAGGGCCGAGCATGTGCAGGCCTCCTGGTCTTAATGAGAGGGCATGGGAGGGCCTAAGCTGGTTCGGACGAATATGTGCTGTGATGCCTTGCAATGCGATTTTACAGAGAGATAGAAAGGGCTAAACTAATTACAGAGAGATCTAGATATTGTTTATTTTTTCTTACGTACGGTAAAAAGGATTATTTTCACCCCATAATCAAGTAACTTTCTTGCAAAGTTAGAATTTTCTCGCCCACTTTGTCTGCAATTTGTCCATTGTGGTTGTAAATATATGCTTATGCACATTGCAACAATCAATGATCGATGTTTACTTTTAGTCCTAATTTATGTAGTGATGCCAAACATGTACAGCTTCAGTATTTATTATTCAATGATCTTTTTTTTTTTTATACGAGATTGTAGGTATCTTCTTACAATTCAAAATTATTATCCGAATAATAGCCAAAAATTATTCATATGCATATTCAATCATGGAACGTTTACCTATTACTCCCTCCGTCCTACATAATTTGATCAACTTTCTTTTTCGGGCCGTATCACAAAAATTGCTCATTTCGATACTAAGAAAAATTATGTAAGTACTTTTATATATTTATAATTTTTACACTTTTTTTATTCAATTTCTCTCTACAGTTAACTCTGCACAAACTTATTTTTCTCTCCAAACGCACTTTCTTACACTTTTTTTACTCATTTCTCCCCTCCACATTGATACTCTACTAACTCATTTTTTTCTTTCTTGACCCGCCTTCTTCCCCTCTCTCTCTAGAAGGTAGATAAAAATATACAATATATCACTTCAAGTTTTAATGTGCGTGAAAAAAAAATTGATCAAATTATATCCCTAATTAATTGCCGACTTTCATGATAGCGCGAAGAGAGGGTGCCTCGAGATGCAGAAAGAAAAAAAAGAAAGAAATGAGATGGTTTATTGTGGTATGGGACACCTCGGATTGTGTGTAGTCTTTCAAAATTCACGTCTACAGATTCCGTCCCCATACTTTGTATAATACTTTCTATTTCCTTGACCTGCGCGTTGGGATAATGTACACTATCCAAACTCATAAGATTTCAGATGTGTGTTAGTATATTTAAATGTCTTGATTAAAACCTAGGAAAGAGCAGTTTCATTACACCACGGTTAAGCAGATACCGGAAACTATAAAATTATTTACGATCCGTTTGCCGCCAAAATTCTTTAGTACTGCTCCTGACAGCGACAATTACAAGAATAGTAACATGGTGCCTGTAAGTTCGACTAAAATAGGAGTAAAAGTCTGTCTTTATCGGATTCCACACGAGAGGGAGGCACGTAAGATTTATATATTCCTTTGTTTGATTTTTTTGTATTTGCCACCCTTGGAATTTGTTAGTATTATACTTATATATATATATATATATATATATATATATGTATAACTATATTTATATCCATATATGTATAGATATATGTAGGTTCATAAGACAGGTCCTCTCACTCATTGATTTCCATTCCCTCTCCTTTCTCTGCGAGCCACTCTTTCCGTGTTCATGCAGTAGCCGTAGCAGATGCAGTAGCAGTATCATATCTGTCAAAATGGAAATGATGGATACGTTTTTCTTTCAACATGCATTAAATCGACATGCAGAGGAGGAAACACCATCATGGGAGTTCTTCAAGACATGGAAGGAGCGTGTAGAGGCTTGTAAGCCCAAAGCGATTCTCATAGTTTCTGCACACTGGGTGACCTCTCATCCCACGGTTAACGTTGTCAATCACAACGACACCATCTACGATTTTGATGACTTCTCACCATACTTCTACAAGGTTCGATACCATCTTTGCATGTATTAAACCTTTTTGTTGTGATATTATCTAAATCCAAGTAAATCTTGGATGCATGAGGTTATCTCCTTATTCTATGTATTCCAGCCCAGGGTTTTAATACGAAACAATAATTTTCAATTTTAGGAGAAAATATTCAGTGGTTGTCTAACACCACATTATCAGCTTACGTGGTGTTAGACTACCACTAAAAACTTACCAACTTGTTGAAACGATTACAACATTCATCGTGCTACCACGTAACACGTAATGGGTTCGAAAACATACCGTACGAAGTCTCCGAAAATTCCGACGTAGGATCCTTGTTGTTACGAGCCTCCAACACGCTTGATCTTTTTCGCAGGTACGAAAACGGCTACTAGAGTCGAGTTCTTCGTCCACGAACCAAATCCTAGAGCTTGGTGATTGCTCTAGAGAGAGTGCTATAGAGAGAGGGATTATTGCTATGACTTCCTTTTTTATTGGGATATCTCTAGCCTTTATATAGAGATACAATTAGAGACTGGCTTTACCTCCAACTCTTAGGAGATAAAGATGTATTTACCTCAAACACTTAGGAGATAAATATCCTCTAATTAACTGTAATTATCCAGACTAACAAATACACATTATCTGTTAGTGGGCGGATAATGGGTCCATTGACCCAATTTATTAACAGCTCCCACTCGCCCACACACAGGGCAAATAAATCGTAGTCCCTCTTTATCTCTCGTCCACTCATCTCCTCATACAGGAAATGGAACGTGCGACCTACGAGAAAGGATGTCCAGTTGAGGAGTATTGTATTAAGTTATCACCAAACTAACACAATACATCACTCCAATAAATCTCGTATGTACCCCAGATAGTTCAATTACACCAGATTAAACACTCTCAAATCCCTCATAATGAGCAGTGTTAAACCTCTCATATGTTATGTATTCATGACTCATATCGAAACGAAAATCGACAAAGTCGCCCGGGCTATGAATCACACAACATGATGTAATATTGAACTTTCTTCCCAAAGCCCTCATGTCATTCCAATTAGACCCAACCGCTTTCCTAGACATGCCCCGCGAGACCGCATCATCCATGATCCAAGGGTACATGCTAAAGTAGCGACATTGAGTATCCTCTTCATGACATAGTCTAAGGTGAAAAGGGTACCATATATGATCAAAAATTTTGATCCAAGTGGCTCACACAGTGACGAAGCAGGGATTCATTCGTCACTCCCACTGTCGGTCTGCATTTAGCACATGCAGTATGATTTGCATGCTATGGCGTAACCCTCAAGGGCGTGTCACATAAATGTATAATAAATACGCCATACGAATCTAAGTCTAGTCGCTGTACAAGCGCCTAACCTGAGTTTTTCAGCCCAGTCACTCTCATAGTGCCTGCCTGAAATCTCACATTCGGCTGTAAACAGGCTACATAGAGTTGTGGAGATACTCTATGATCGACCTACATTTATTAGGTCTCATCTTAGCTCCAACTAAGGCGACATGTTTGCTTTATAAGCTGTATCATCTTATTCGCCCACTTGGCGCTTAAGACAATTATGTCTCATCTTGCTCGCTATCTTAGCGCCAAGGTGAATTACCCGTGTGAGTGGGTCAATTCGAGCCTGGTGACACTCTCAACAAGGATGTATATGTAATCACAAAGATTATCCATTCATTCCAAAATAAACTCAAATCAAGGAATGAAAATTTAATATAATAAATGTCAAGTACATAAGATGCCATAAACATGTCAAAACCTACGGAGTCCCATACTCCTAATGTGAGAAAGGAAAACATCTCTAGCAATGGGCTTGGTCAAAGGATCAGCCACCATTCTGCCAGTAGGTATATGTTTCATGGACACCTCTCCTTGCGCAACTAAAGTTCTAATGAAGTGATAACGAAGGCCTATGTGTTTGATATTTGGGGTCCGTTACAAAATCTAGGGTAGCTGTATTGACACAGTGAACAGTGACAGACTCATCTGCATGAGCTGTAACCCCTAGAGCCTGTAAGAATGACCTCAACCAAACAGTTTCCTGGACTGCTGCTGAACAAGCAACATACTCCGACTCTATCGTGGATAGGGCGATGCAAGACTTTTTCTTGCTGTGCCAAGAGATAGCTCCACCGAAGTGGATATGCGCTCATCTCTATCAGCGCCCCAATCAGCATCGCTGTATACTCTCAGTCTCAAGTCTCCACCATGATAACACAGGACGAGATCAGCGGTTCCACGCAAGTATCGAAGGATCCTCTTCACCGCATTCCAATGAGCGGGTCCAGGATTACTCTGATAACGACTCACCATTCCAACGGCAAAGCAGATGTCTGGACGCGTACACAACATAGCGTACATCAGACTCCCAACTGCAGCCGCGTAAGGCACTTTGGACATCCGATTCTTTTCCTCATCATTCTTTGGGCATTGGTCTGTTGTTAAAGTACACGCCTTGTCCATTGGAGTGTCTATGGGTTTTGAGTTATGCATACGGAATCGTTCAATGACCTTCTTGATATATGTCTCTTGAGACAAACCGAGAAGTCTCTTTGGACGATCACGTATGATTTTAACTCCGAGCACATAATTAGCTTCTCCCATGTCCTTCATCTCAAAAGTTGAGGACAGCCACTGCTTAGTGGCGACAATGGAACTCATGTCATTCCCAGCTAAAAGAATGTCATCCACATACAAAGAAAGGATTAGAATATTTTTCTTGGATCGTTTTACGTAAACGCAATGGTCTTGTTCAATCATTTCAAAACCTATAGAGGTAATGGCATGATGAAACCTAAAGTACCACTGCCTAGACGATTGTTTGAGACCATATATAGAACGTTTGAGACGGCAAACTTTGCGCTCATGTCCTTTGACTTCAAAACCCTCGGGTTGAGCCATATAAATCTCTTCGTCTAGTTCTCCATTGAGAAACGCAGTCTTAACATCCATATGAAAAAGTTCTAAATCCTGCTGGGCGACAATAGCTAGGATCAGACGAATTGAAGCAAATCTCACCACTGGGGAGAAAGTATCTTCATAGTCCACACCCCGCAGTTGGGTATAGCCTTTCGCCACAAGACGTGCCTTATACTTGTCGATTAACCCATCTACCTTGCGCTTGACTTTAAAAACCCACTTGTTTCCAATAGTCTTGCGCCCTGGCGGAAGGTCAATCAACTCCCAGACTCGATTCTTTTCCATTGAGCTTAACTCATCCTTCATTGCAGCCATCCACTCATTTCTAGCAGATGAAGATAAGGCTTCTTCCACAGAAGTAGGCTCGTCTTCATCATTTGGAGTGCACATAAGAATTTCTCCGTCAATCTCAAAACGACGACGTGGAACTCTTTCTCGTGCACCTCTACGCAGTTGAGAATCTTGTTGACCTAATGGTCCTTGTGGTGTGCTCCCACTGTCTGGGATACTCCCACTAGGTTGAAGGTCACTTACACTATCTTCAGCGACAACCGGATGAGGAACTAATTCCCCACCTTCGCTTGAAGATGGTAAAGTGGGTTCAACCTCCTCTAACTCATAGAGGTCAAGATTCTTACTCGCATCTCCAATGCTAGGAAAATCACTCTCTATGAAATCGACATCACGAGACTCTATTTCAGTCCTTCCACCATTTGGATGTTCACCATACATTACATAGCCTTTAGAGTTTTCAGAATACCTTAGAAAGATACTCTTCTTTGCTCTAGGCCCTAGTTTCCCATACTTATGAGAAGTACTGTGAACATAACCTGCTGAGCCCCATGGGCGCAAGTTATCCAAATTTGGCTTTTGGTCATTCCAAAGCTCATAAGGGGTGGATTTGACTGACTGTGAAGGCACACGATTAAGTATATAGGCTGCAGTCAAAAGGGCATCCCCCCAAAAAGATATAGGAAGGTTTGCTTGCGCCATCATAGACCTAACCATGTCTAACAATGTTCTATTCCTTCTTTCCGCAACACCATTTTGTTGTGGAGTATTAGGAATAGTAAGTTGCCTGCGTATCCCCTTTTCCTCACAAAACTTCTTGAAGTGATCTGACAAATATTCGCGTCCTCGGTCAGTGCGAAGAGTTTTTAAATTCTTCTCTTTCTGATTCTCAACCTCAGCTACAAAGCGTTTGAAACAGTCCAAAGCTTCGTAGCGGTGAGATATCAGATACACATAACCATATCGCGTATAATCGTCT
Organism: Escallonia herrerae; assembly: GCA_033070095.1. NCBI lineage: Eukaryota > Viridiplantae > Streptophyta > Magnoliopsida > Escalloniales > Escalloniaceae > Escallonia > Escallonia herrerae. The sequence continues at coordinate 4,209 of JAVXUP010003660.1, read as the reverse complement.
ATCAGTGTAAGGAAATAAGAGGCGCCATGGCGTGCCTTTACACTCATAGGTCCGCATATATCAGAGTGAACTAGCTCAAGTGGTTGAGTTGCTCTCACAGCCTTTCCAAAAGGCTTCCTGCATGCTTTACCGGCCAAACAAGCCTCACAAGTTTGTAGATTGACTTTTGCGAGTGGGCCTAAAAGGCCTTCTCTAGCCAAACGAGTCATTCTATCTTGGCCTATGTGGCCCAGTCTTGCATGCCAGGTGGTAGAATCATTCACAATATTATCATTCACCACATAAGAATAAGAAGACTGAGAATCAATTAAATCCAATTGAAAAAGACTATCCATGCGAAAACCATGTCCGAACAAAACATCATCCAAAAAAATGTCCAACTTATTACCCCTAAAAATAAAGGAAAAACCACTGTCTAATAAAGCAGTAACTGAAAGTAGATTAAGCCGAACAGTGGGTGCATATCGCACATCCTCAAGAATCAATGTGCGCCCAGTGCGCAACTTGAGCTGGTAAGAACCAACCCCTAGCACCTCTTCGGAGCTATTGTTTCCCATGAAGATATGTTTGCTACCCGCTGGAATCCGGTGATAATCTACGAACCCCTCTCGATCACGTGCTACATGTTTTGTTGCACCTGTATCCACAAACCACACAGGTTGGGAATGAGCAACCATCACATGTGAGGAAACATATAACTGAGAGAGAGATTCTGAAAGTACCTTCTTCGGCTCAGTGCAATCACGAGCGAAGTGTCCTTTCTGTTGACAGTTGAAGCATTTAACTTTAGACAGATCCTTTTTCCCACCACGTTTTCCTCTCTTGCGTTTCTTCATTTTTCCTTCCTTTGGCGCAGAAGTGCTAGCCTCGCCTTTCTTACCTTTCTTACTTTGTCTTTCGCGCTTGCCATTTGCATTGCGCGATCCCCCTTGGGCGACATAAGCAAGGGTCTTGTCAGTATCTCGAGTCTCGTCCTCAAGGATGACATGCTGTGAAACATCAGAAAAGTTCTTGATGTTTTCACTGTGGGTCAATATCTGTTTCATATTGGCCCACGAGGCAGGAAGGGACCTTATGACAGCTCTGACTTGCTGCTCATCTGTGAGCGCATGGCCAGCATCCCTTAGCTTACCAATCATATTGGACATCATCCTTAGATGTTCACTCATGGTATGTTTAGGGTCTTTTGTGTACTCCTCAAACTTAATCACAAGGCTACGAAGCCGCGTAGTTGAGGTTCCACCAAAAGAAAACTTGAGCTGATCCCATAAAGCTTTGCAAGTTGGAAGTTCATCATACTGCCCAATTAGATCATTTTGCAAGCTGCTCAACAAGGTGTAGCGCGCACTACGATCTTTCTGATTCCATTTCTGGTAGGCAGTGTGGTCTCTTAGGGGTTGCGCCTCAGTTGGCGCGACCATCTCCTTGGTCAAGTGCTCCTCGAGCTCTTGTTCGTTCAGCATGAATTTCATCTTTTTGTGCCAAACGTCATAATTATCTCCGTTAAGTTTCTCACCCTTAACGAGATCAGCTATGACATTTTTGGTGGCCATTATATTCACTACATTAGATTGCGCAAGGAAAAGACATTAATTATACATCCTTATTTTATTTCAAAAAATTCAAATGAAAAACATAATCCTTCCTCACATCATGAAATCGAAAATCTGCTAAGCTCGTAATCATCTCCCATGTATGTGAGTTGGGAAAAATATTTTTCAAGTAATTTTTCGCAATAAATTTCATCATCATATAAGCCACAATATAATAAATCATCCACATGATAATTTAGAACAATATAAAATTGCACCATGCAATTAAATTTGCAAGGACTCCATTGAGCCCTATTGGCATTCTAATAACTTATGCTAAGAAAATTCTGGTTTGAATAATGTGCGTGCGAAATTACATCCCCGTACAAGGCTTTCTCGAAATATACAGGGAAATAGCAGAATACAACATCTTTGAGAATCCTACTACAAACTACTCCAATAAAACAAATGGAGATGCCGCACAACACATTATTCTCAAAAGAATTTTCTTAAAACAAGAGTAAACACATTAAACATAAGTTTCTTTAGAATGCCAATCTAATATCCATCCATTTAACCTAAAACTAGCATGCTCAAATAAGAAGTTAAAGGGTAATAAAATGGATGAATAGGCCACATTCTCCTCCCAAGGAAAACGGGCGACAAGGGCCTTGAAAATATAAATGGTTTAAAAGTGTGGATTTACCAAAAACCCAACAAATATACCTCAAAAGTATATTTAAACCATAACACAAATCAAGGCAAGCATGTAACAAATTAGACATAATTTATCTATGTCATATAACTCTCCAAAAATATTTATTGCTACTCACGAAGTGCAAAAAATAATATTTACGCATTATTCGTATTTTTGGGAACCACAAAAATACTCACAAATGACCAAAAACTGAGAGATAAATCCTAAAAAATTGGCAAACAGTAAATTTATCCTTAATATGCCCTCTGAAATTAAATAAAAATTCTGTGTGTATAAAACAAAATTTTAAAGTTAATTTTCCATAGAAAAAGTCGTTTAAAAATTAAACAGAACACACACAGAGGGTATAAAGGTAATTCAACACCATTGAAAATTTTCAGAAGGCACGACAAGGCTCCACTCGCCGGCGGTGACGAACACCGGCCAAAAACCAGACTGCACGCGCCTCCACGCGCCGCCGTGCGCGTGGGACAGCGCAGAGTCTTGGAGCAGGCGCGTGGGAGCACGCGCGCGTGGAGCGCGTGGACGCCGCCTTGCTGGCGCGTGAGAGCGCGTGGGCGCGTTCACGCGTGGGCTCAGCCACGGCTGGCGCGTGGATGCGTGTGCGCGGCTCCAGGGCGTGGCTTGGCTCACGTTCGGCGCGTGGGGCGCGTGTCAGCGGTGGCGTGTGACTTGTCGCGTGGCTCGCGCGTGACACGTGTTGGGTCACTGTTCATCTTCTTCGTGAAAAAACCCTAATTTTTTCAGCCGCCGCCATGTCGCGATGCCAACTTCGGGATGCCATATCTCTCTCGTTTTTAAGCCAAATAATGCGTACGATATATCGTTGGAAAGCTTATACAACATAGATTAATTATGTACCAACCGATCATGATAAAAACAGAATATCATGCTCCGAATTTGAGTCCCAAAACTCGAAAAAACCACAGTTTTCTTGAAAAATAAAATCGTGATTTCTCACAAATCATGCATCCAAAAATCACGAAATTTTATGGAGTTCATCCTCAACCATAGGAGAACAAAACCATCTAATTATTTTTCAGAAAAACATGCTCAATAAATTTCGAATTTTAATAATGGGTCTCATTCATGTATCCGGAAAAAATCGTAACATGCACATTATTTAATCTAGCATGTTAAAGGCGAATCAACAAGTAATCATGCTCTGATACCAATGTTGAAACGATTACAACAATTATCGTGCTACCACGTAACACGTAATGGGTTCGAAAACATACCGTACGAAGTCTCCGAAAATTCCGACGTAGGATCCTTGTTGTTACGAGCCTCCAACACGCTTGATCTTTTTCGCAGGTACGAAAACGGCTACTAGAGTCGAGTTCTTCGTCCACGAACCAAATCCTAGAGCTTGGTGATTGCTCTAGAGAGAGTGCTATAGAGAGAGGGATTATTGCTATGACTTCCTTTTTTATTGGGATATCTCTAGCCTTTATATAGAGATACAATTAGAGACTGGCTTTACCTCCAACTCTTAGGAGATAAAGATGTATTTACCTCAAACACTTAGGAGATAAATATCCTCTAATTAACTGTAATTATCCAGACTAACAAATACACATTATCTGTTAGTGGGCGGATAATGGGTCCATTGACCCAATTTATTAACACAACTAAACAAGATGATCAGTCAGTGGGGCAAAATCCAACTGAATATTAACCTTAACCATGGTTTAAAGGTTACCATAATAAAAGTACAGAATATAAAACAAATGTAAAATACAAAAGCCACAGTTCCAACCCTAGAACACACAAGCCGATCCCGATCACCACTTCAACACCACCACTTTGCTAACGTCAATCTACCATAGCTACGGTAATTGCCGTCTTCTTGCTTGGTATAGAGATCGGAGCAGATCGAGACATCCCCGTGGGCACATCAATTTCTTGTGAGGAAGAAGGAAACGGTTTGCGGTCCTGAATTCCTTCTAATGGGGAACA